>SJYT01021861.1:137760-154084 GCA_006410635.1 Cephalophus harveyi | reverse complement strand
GGAATCTACCTCAACACTATAAAGGTCATATATGATAAGCCTACAGTAAGCATTATTCTCAGTGGTGAAAAACTGAAAACATTCCTCCTAAGATCAGAAACAAGACAAGGGTTTCCACTTTCACCACTATTATTCAACATAGTTCTGGAAGTCCTAGCTACTGCAATTATAGAAGAAAAAGAAATAAAAGGAATCCAGATTGGAAAAAGAAGAAGTAAAACTCTCACTGTTTGCAGATAACATGATACTGTACACAGAAAACCCTAAAGAGAGTATCAGAAAATTACTAGAGCTAATCAGTGAATTTAGCAAATTTGCAGGATACAAAATCAATACACAGAAATCACTTGCATTTGTATATACTATCAATGAAAAATCAGAAAGAAAAATTAACAAATCAATCCCATTCACCATTGCAGCAAAAAGAATTAAATATCTAGGAATAAACTTATCTAAGGAGACAAAGGAACTGTACACAGAAAATTATAAGACACTGAAGAAAGAAATCAAAGATGACATAAACAAATAGAGAGATATTCCATGTTCCTGGGTAGGAAGAATCAATATTGTGAAAATGACCATACTACCAAATGCAATCTGCAGATTCAGTACAATCCCTATCAAATTACCAATTGCATTGTTCACAGAACTAGAGCAAAAAGTTTCACAATTCATATGGAAGCACAAAAGATCCCGAATAGCCAAAGTAGTCTTAAGAAAAAACAATGGAGCTGGAGGAATCAACCTTCCTGACTTCAGATTATACTACAAAGTTACAGTCATCAAGGCAGTATGGTACTGACAGAAAAACAGAAATATAGACCAATGAAAAAAGATATAAAGCCCAGAAATAAGCCCATGCACCTATGGGTACCTTATTTTTGACAAAGGAGGCAAGAATATACAATGGGGCAAAGACAGCCTCTTTAATAAATGATGCTGGGAAAACTGGACAGTTACATGTAAAAGAATGAAATTAGAGCACTTCCTAACACCATACACAAAGATAAACTCAAAATGGATTAAAGACCTACATCCAAGACCAGAATTTATAAAACTCTTAGAGGAAAACATAGGCAGAACACTCGGTGACATAAATCAAAGCAAGATCCTCTATGACCCACCTCCTACAGTAATGGAAATAAAAACAAAAGCAAACAAGTGGGACCTGATTAAACTTAAAAGCTTTTGCACAGCAAAGGAAACTATAAGCAAAATGAAAAGACAACCCTCAGAATGGGAGAAAATAATAGCAAATGGAACAACTGACAAAGGATTAATTTCCAAAATATACAATCAGCTCATGCGACTCAATGCCAGAAAAAGAAACAACCAAATAAAACAGTGAGGAAAAGACCTAAACAAACATTTTTCCAAAGAAATACAGATGGCTAACAAATACAAGAAAAGATGTTCAACATCACTCATTATTATGAAATGCAAATCAAAACTACAATGAGATATCACCTCATACCAGTCAGAACGGCCATCATCAAAAAGTCTACAAACAATAAATGCTGGAGAGGGTGTGGAGAAAAAGGAACTGTTTTGCAATGTTGGTGGGAATGTAAACTGATACAGCCACTATGGAAGACAGTATGGAGATTTCTTAAAAAACTAAGATTAAAGCCACCATATGACCAACAATCCCACTCCTAGGCATATTTGGTTTCCCTGAGGAAACCAAAATTGAAAAAGACACATGTATGCCATTGTTCATTGTAGCACTATTTACAATAGCTAGAACACAGAAGCAACCTAGATGTTCATTGACAGATGAATGAATAAAGAAGTTGTGGTTAATATGCACAGTGGAATATTACTTGGCCATGAAAAGGAACACTTTTAAGTCAGTTCTGATGAGGTGGATGAACCTAGAACCTATTATATGGAGTGAAATTAGTCAGAAAAAAAAAGATAAATATAGTATTCTCAGGCACATATGTGGAATCTAGAAAAATGGTACTGAAGAATTTATTTACAGGGCAGCAATGGAGAAACAGAAATAGAGAATAGACCTATGGACATGGGGATAGGGGAGGAGAGGGTGAAATGTATGGAAAGAGTAACACGGAAATTTACATTACTGTATGTAAAATAGATAGCCAATGGGAATTTGCTTTGTGACTCAGGAAACTCAAACAGGGGCTCTGCATCAATCTAGAGGGGTGAGATGAGGAGGGAGATGGGAGGAGGTTCAAAGGGGAGGGGATATATGTTTACCTATGGCTGATTCATATTGAGGTTTGACAGAAAACAGCAAAATACTGTAAAACAATTATCCTTCAATAAAAAAATAAATAGAGATAGTCAAGGCTATGGTTTTTCCAGTGGTCATGTATGGTATGAGAGTTGGACTGTGAAGAAAGCTGAGAGCTGAAGAAGTGATGTTTTTGAACTGTGGTGTTGGAGAAGCCTCTTGAGAGTCCCTTGGACTGCAAGGAGTCCAACCAGTCCATCCTGAAGGAGATCGGTCCTGGGTGTTCATTGGAAGGAATGATGTTGAAGCTGAAACTCCAATGCTTTGGCCACCTCATGCGAAGAGCTGACTCATTGGAAAAGACCCTGATGCTGGGTTCCCAAAAATGGGCATAGAAGGAATCTACCTCAATAGAGTAAAGGTCATATATGATAAGCCTACAGCAAGCATTATTCTCAATGGTGAAAAACTGAAAACATTCCTCCTAAGATCAGAAACAAGACAGGGGTTTTCACTTTCACCACTATTATTCAACATAGTTCTGGAAGTCCTAGCTACTGGAATTATAGAAGAAAAAGAAATAAAAGGAATCCAGATTGGAAAAAGAAGAAGTAAAACTCTCACTGTTTGCAGATAACATGATACTGTACACAGAAAACCCTAAAGAGAGTATCAGAAAATTACTAGAGCTAATCAGTGAATTTAGCAAATTTGCAGGATACAAAATCAATACACAGAAATCACTTGCATTTTTATATACTATCAATGAAAAATCAGAAAGAAAAATTAACGAATCAATCCCATTCACCATTGCAGCAAAAAGAATTAAATATCTAGGAATAAACTTATCTACGGGAACAAAGGAACCTTACACAGAAAATTATAAGACACTGAAGAAAGAAATCAAAGATGACATAAACAAATGGAGAGATATTCCATGTTCCTGGGTAGGAAGAATCAATATTGTGAAAATGACCATACTATCAAATGCAATCTGCAGATTCAGTACAATCCCTATCAAATTACCAATTGCATTGTTCACAGAACTAGAGCAAAAAGTTTCGCAATTCATATGGAAGCACAAAAGATCCCCAAGGCCAAAGTAGTCTTCAGAAAAAACAATGGAGCTGGAGGAATCAACTTTCCTGACTTCAGATTATACTACAAAGTTACAGTCATCAAGGCAGTATGGTACTGACAGAAAAACAGAAATATAGACCAATGAAAAAAGACATAAAGCCCAGAAATAAACTCATGCACCTATGGGTACCTTATTTTTGACAAAGGAGGCAAGAATATAAAATGGGGCAAAGACAGCCTCTTTAATAAATGATGCTGGGAAAACTGGACAGTTACATGTAAAAGAATGAAATTAGAGCACTTCCTAACACCATACACAAAGATAAACTCAAAATGGATTAAAGACCTACATCCAAGACCAGAATTTATAAAACTCTTAGAGGAAAACATAGGCAGAACACTCGGTGACATAAATCAAAGCAAGATCCTCTATGACCCACTTCCTACAGTAATGGAAATAAAAACAAAAGCAAACAAGTGGGACCTGATTAAACTTAAAAGCTTTTGCACAGCAAAGGAAACTATAAGCAAAATGAAAAGACAACCCTCAGAATGGGAGAAAATAATAGCAAATGAAACAACTGACAAAGGATTAATTTCCAAAATATGCAATCAGCTCATGCGACTCAATGCCAGAAAAAGAAACAACCAAATAAAACAGTGAGGAAAAGACCTAAACAAACATTTCTCCAAAGACATACAGATGGCTAACAAATACAAGAAAAGATGTTCAACATCACTCATTATTATGAAATGCAAATCAAAGCTACAATGAGATATCACCTCATACCAGTCAGAATGGCCATCATCAAAAAGTCTACAAACAATAAATGCTGGAGAGGGTGTGGAGAAAAGGGAACGGTTTTGCAATGTTGGTGGGAATGTAAACTGATACAGCCACTATGGAAGACAGTATGGAGATTTCTTAAAAAACTAAGATTAAAGCCACCATATGACCCAGCAATCCCACTCCTAGGCATATTTGGTTTCCCTGAAGAAACCAAAATTGAAAAAGACACATGTATGCCATTGTTCATTGTAGCACTATTTACAATAGCTAGAACACAAAAGCAACCTAGATGTTCATTGACAGATGAATGAATAAAGAAGTTGTGGTTAATATGCAAAGTGGAATATTACTTGGCTATGAAAAGGAACACTTTTAAGTCAGTTCTGATGAGGTGGATGAACCTAGAACCTATTACACAGAGTTAAATGAGTCAGAAAAAGAAAGATAAATATAGTATTCTCAGGCACATATATGGAATCTAGAAAAATGGTACTGAAGAATTTATTTACAGGGCAGCAATGGAGAAACAGAAATAGAGAATAGACTTATGGACATGGGGATAGGGGAGGAGAGGGTGAAATGTATGGAAAGAGTAACATGGAAATTTACATTACTGTATGTAAAATAGATAGCCAATGGGAATTTGCTTTGTGGCTCAGGAAACTCAAACAGGGGTTCTGCATCAATCTAGAGGGGTGAGATGAGGAGGGAGATGGGAGGAGGTTCAAAGGGGAGGGGATATATGTTTACCTATGGCTGATTCATATTGAGGTTTGACAGAAAACAGAAAAATACTATAAAGCAATTATCCTTCAATAAAAAAATAAATAGAGATAGTCAAGGCTATGGTTTTTCCAGTGGTCATGTATGGATATGAGAGTTGGACTGTGAAGAAAGCTGAGAGCCGAAGAAGTGATGTTTTTGAACTGTGGTGTTGGAGAAGCCTCTTGAGAGTCCCTTGGACTATAAGGAGATCCAACCAGTCCATCCTAAAGGAGATCAGTCCTGGGTATTCATTGGAAGGAATGATGTTGAAGCTGAAACTCCAATGCTTTGGCCACCTCATGAGAAGAGCTGACTCATTGGAAAAGACCCTGATGTTGGGAGGGATTGAGGGCAGGAGGAGAAGGGGATGACAGAGGATGAGATCATTGGATGGCATCATCAACTCGATGGACATGAGTTTGGGTGGACTCTGGGAGTTGGTGATGGACAAGAAGACCTGGTGTGCTGTGGTTCATGGGTCACAAAGAGTCGGACATGACTGAGCAACTGAACTGAACTGAATTAAATGTAATATGATATATGATATCACCATAGAACAGAAAAAAGATGTTAAGAAAATTTAGAAATGCAAATAAAGTATAAATGAAGCTTTGTTAATAATAATAATGTATCAGTATTTTTTCATTAGTTGTGACAAATGTTTATATCCACCCAATATAAGTTGTTAACGATAGAAGAAATTGAGTGTGGGATATATGGGAACTCTATTATTGAATTAAATGTAATATGATATATGATATCACCATAGAACAGAAAAAAGATGTTAAGAAAATTTAGAAATGCAAATAAAGTATAAATGAAGCTTTGTTAATAATAATAATGTATCAGTATTTTTTCATTAGTTGTGACAAATGTTTATATCCACCCAATATAAGTTGTTAACGATAGAAGAAATTGAGTGTGGGATATATGGGAACTCTATTATCCTTGCAATTTTGCTGTAAATATAAAAATATTATAAAAGTAAAACTTTTAGACACATATAAAAGCACAAACAGAGTAAATGAAATAGTCAATGAATCAGTCAACATCCACCTGTTGGAATATTATGTAACCACTTAGTACTTCTGAAATATCAGAAATTTTTTTGCAAAAATTATCATGTTTTTATATAACAGTATATAAAATATATTAAATTATGTATCTAAATAACCAATGTGTTTTATGTGTGTATATGCATGCATGTAAGGCCATAGCTTCATATACCTTAATTGTCAAATGTATTTGGGAAATCAGTTTTACTACTGTTGTAATACAGTGTTTTATAATTTTAGATATTTCTCTTTTAATACAATAACATTTTGATGAGAAATAAATGCAAACTTTCATCTTAACAAATGCAGTATTACTTGTTTTTGGAAGTAACCTATTATTTATATGTAATGAAGAATTGATTTGCTTCAAATTATCTTTGGCAAAGACATTCAGCACACATGATTGTCAATTCGGCTATCTAGCCAGTAAAATTGGGGAAACAGTCCTTCTAGGTCACTGCAGTTGCTTCCCTCATCTGTGGCAGCTTATGATTAACTATTATTAATATGATTAATATGTCTTTTAGGATAGTACAGAACTCAATAGTAATGGTGTCTGATTACAGTCCTACAAGGAATGCTTAGTGATTTCTGAATACCCATACGTTTTGTGAGATTTCAGTGAGTAAAAGTACGTTTCTCTTCTTTTTGTCACTTCCTCTTCCACCTTGAAATATATTCTGGCTTTGCAACAATTATCCTTCACCAGTGGCAGGTCTAAAACATTACCCAACCCCAGAGTTTTCCAAATCGAATATGTGAATGACCAGAGTCCAGAGGTTGGTGAATTACTGTCTCTCTTTCTATTCTATCTGCATTTGGAACATAAAACTCTATTAACATTTATTCTAAAAAGGAAAACCAATAAGGCTATGGCTATTTCTGTTTTTTGTTTGTTTGTTTGTTTGTTTTTCGTATTACATTTACAGCTTTTTAAATGGAGTTTTTATTTCAAAGTGTATAACAAGACAAATAAGTATGAATGGATTGGGCCACATCTCGGTTACATACTGCTCTTGAAATCCAACACATTGTTCCAGGGATTATTGCAACATTAAAATTGAGTTAGAAGAGTAATGAAAAAGATGCATTAGACATGCACAAGCAATTATTATTATTAATTTTAAAGTTTTCTTTTTTTCATAGCAAGAGAGGATTCATCTATAATGCTCTGGAATGTGCATGAAAAAGGATGAGCAAAAGGTATTGAATGATGCTGCTGCCAAGATAAAAATGGTGCCTTGTATATATATTTGATTACATAGCTACATTTTCAAAAGTATTTTCTACATAAAATCTCATTGACTTCAATTAGAATTTGCAATCTAAGTACGCCATATGGCTTTGCTTAAAAGCAATGAGACTATTAAATTTAATTACTTTTATATGCCTCTTGCATGGTAAAGGTGCTTGTTAAAGGAGCAGCAGTATATGAGAATTATATCTAGTAAAAATTGAAAACTAAGAAGATGGCTACCGTCTGGTGGTTACTAATTGGCAGTCTATGCTGCAAGAAAAGTAATTTTCAGTAATACTAAAAAATAGCAGGCAGAAAACAATGTAACTTTGCTAATTTTATTGCTGGTGTATCTAGCAATGTTGGAATGTAATGTAAATTAACACTAGTGCTTGAAAGCAAAGTACAGGCTTCCCCCACTATCAGAAAGTAGAACCTTCCTATGAAAACTTTCATAAGATAAAACTGGCCAAAAGTGAAGAGGCAATTACTTTAGGGCACATGTTGCTAAGGAACACAAAAGCTAAGTTAAGAAAGCAGGATGCTCACAGACAGTTCAAAGCCGTGGCCTCTGGATGCTGAGATGATGATGTGGTTCAGGGGAAGGAGCTTGTAGGGCCTATGGTCACTGCTCAGGGTGCATGCTACCTCTATAATCTCTTCAAAGCAAACATTGAATTCAACGTCCGCTTTTTTGACTTTTTTCATAAAACTTAAAGTCATCATCAGATTTTTTTCCGTTAGGGAAAACAGGTACTAATGCAAGTCTTTTCAAAAGCAAAATGGCACTGGGAATTCCCTGGCAGCCCAGTGGGTAGGACTCGGTGCTTGCACTGCAGGGAACGTGGGTTCCATCCCTCGTCTGGCAGCTGAGATATTGTTTGACGTGTGGCATAGCCAAAAAAAAAAAAAAGCAGCATAACCAGAACTTTTTGAAAAGCAGGGAATATTTGCACCTCCTCTACTTATAGGTCTTGTTCTCTTTTCTCTTTTTCCCATAACAAAAAAAAGGCATATATATATGTGTGTGTGTGTGTGTGTATTAAGTAGCTGTTGCTGCTGCTGCTAAGTCGCTTCAGTCATGTCTGACTCTGTGTGGCCCCATAGACGGCCTCCTACCAGGCTCCCCCGTCCCTGGGATTCTACAGGCAAGAACACTGGAGTGGGTTCCCATTTCCTTCTCCAATGCATAAAAGTGAAAAGTGAAAGTGAAGTTGCTCAGTTGTGTCCGACTCCTAGCGACCCCACGGACTGCAGCCTACCAGGCTCCTCCGTCCATGGGATTTTCCAGGCAAGAGTACTGGAGTGGGGTGCCATTGCCTTCTCCGTAAGTAGCTTCAGTTGTGTCCAATTCTTTGTGACCTCATGGACTGTACCCTCCCACGCTCTTCTGTCCATGGGATTCTCCAGGCAAGAATACTACATTTGGGAATACTAGATTTTCTTGCTTTCTTCCAGGGCTTCTTCCCAGTCCCTGGACTGAACCCAAGTCTCTTATGTCTGTCACCACCTGGAAAACCCATAAATATTGATGGCAATGCAGTTACTTCCTTCATCTTGTTCCATTATAGAAAGTGTTACAAAGTTAAATCCCTAATAAAATCACATATGCAATGTAAAGAATAGAAATGATTGTTGTATAAATACATACTGTTTGACCTTCAACAGGCACTACAAAAGTCTGTGGCAAATTGGAAAGCAGACACCATTTAGAATTATATTTGTTATCTCCAGCTAATTTTTCCATATGGTAATTGACTTTCACCCACTGCTGCCAGATCTGTTGAATTTATTTCTTTTAAAAAGTTGGAAAATTAGAAAGAAAATAAAATCTTCAAATTTTAAAATACAGAAATAAACATTTTTATGAGCAAAACAAGCATATCTGCAAGCTAACTATGCCTAATGGGCTGTTTTGTTTGTTTTTGTTTTCTGTTTTTAGTATTCAGAGTATATTACCAAGAAAATTCCTAAGAAATTAAACTAAAACCCATTATTTCCCTACTTGTTCATGCAAGCAATAAAATCAGAAATCCTAAGCAGTTAAAAGTAGCCATTTTTCCTTTAAACAAAATAAAACATAGCTCATTGAGAAAACACTATATTCAGACAATTTCTAAAAAGCAATATATAGTAATTTCCTTTATGTTCATGGAAAACTGTTTTTTTTTTTTTTTTTCTGATTCTAATTTTCTTTAAAATTCAGTGCTTTCTCTTAGTTCAAAAACAGTTAAATAAACATGGATGGTTATCACACCCCCTGCCAGAATCTAATGAAATCATGTAAATATTTTAAAAAATCAGCACAGAGATTTCCTTGGTGGTACAGTGGTTGAGAGTCTGCCTTCTGATGCAGAGGACACAGGTTCCATCCCTGGTAGGGGAACTAGGATCCTACATGCTGAGGGGCAACTAAGCCTATGAGGCAACCACCGAGCCCTTGCACTCTGGATCCCAGGTGCCACAAAGAGGATCCTGCATGCTGCTGCTAAGATCCAATGCAACCAAATAAGTAAATAATATTTTAAAACATTCAGCACAAAGTCCAGTTTTGAAAAACTATTAAGCATGCATTCTAAGTACACGAACAGGTATTTCTTGAAATATAACACATTTCTTATATAATATAATATAATATAATCTTGAAAGATTACAGAAATAGCTAAAAATCAATGAAAACAGAAACCTGCTATACTGAACAAGCAAAACAAACAAACAAACAAAAAACAGTTTCTCTTTCCCCTGTCCCTCCCTGCCCAACCTCAAAAAAACAAAAAGAAAAGAAAAAGGATGGTCTTTCTATCTTCACAGAATACTTAAAAGATGAGAGGTAAGGAATCAGAAGGTTTTGTTATTTTTATTTCTTGTTTATTTTGTTTTCTTATTGTTATTTATTTTTAGAAGTGGCCCTGATGTTCCTGACAGGGTAAATGTTTAAAGGTTATGAAACAGTCATCCCTAAAACTATATGCACAGCAATCTAAATTAGAGAAATAATGTGTCTGAAAACACCCAGGGTAGATCTTGATGCAAAAACCCTGGATTCTGTGCCCATAGGAAATGGTTTTTTCTGCATTCCCTTAAAAGTGGCCTATGATGTACACCACCCACACACTATTAGCAAAGCTCCTTTAATTATTGCCAGAGGAGCAAAAAGTATTACTTATCCTAAAGAAATAAATGTAAGCAAAGCATATGTCTCAGAAGAAGCCCATATTTGTAAATATTAGCAAACAATTATAGATAAAATTGAAGTTTCCCATGTGGCACTAATAGTAAAGAACCCACCTGCCAGTGCAGGAGACATAAGAGACCTAAGTTCAATCCCTGGGTAAGTAGGATCCCCTGGAGGAGGGAACAGCAACCCACTCCAGTGTTCTTGCCTGGAGAAGCCCATGGACAGAGGATCCTGGTGGGCTACAGTCCTAGGGTAGCAAAGAGTCGGACAAGACTGAAGTAACTTAGCATACATGCAGGCATAGATAAAATTGCTTAATATTTGGGGGAAGTCAAGAGTATGAAAAGAAAAAAAAAAACTTTCAAGGAAAGAACAAAGAATGCTGGGAAAATAGCAGAATTTTATGTAAATAAAATTAATACCCTCAAAGTAACTTATAATAACATCTCATGCAAAACCAAAATTAAGCTGTTATCAATAAGATTGGCCAGATTTTTTAAAAAACTAAAGAATACAACTTTTTGAAGCAAAAAATCCTGAGTGGCAAATGTCAAAATTTATTACAGAAAGTCAAATAGATTTTAAAATGTGAAAAAGTAATGCACAGGGATAATTGATTCAATCCAATAGAAGTTACAGAGAGAGAGAAAGGAGATAAATAGGACAGGGGGAAAAAAATCCCTGTGCTAACGAATTTCATAAATCTTCAATACAGAAGACTTACATATTCTGTCACAGGAAGAGAAAAAACAGAAAGCAAAAAGTCATGTGTTTACATACCTCTTGGTGTGCTTACTAAATGCAGAGGTCATAGAAACATTGTTCATAGGAGTCTTTGGGGAAGGAATTAATTCCAGTCCAGAAGACTAAAAGATGAGTCTGGAGAATTCTATGAGAGCAGAAATAAAGGAAGCATTCATAACAAGACAAGATATGTCATAAGTGCAAAAGAATCAAACAGAGTCTCCAATGGTCAGATAATTTGAACAGCAAAATAAGTAGCAGCAACACTAATTATAACCCATCAGATAAATATATATAAAATTATACTGCTATTAATACATGAATAAATAGAGAAGAAGGGACAACTCCCTCTTATTGAAGAATCCCATCCATTTATTTTGAAATAAATGAGGAAAAATAGAACACCATCATTAGAACACCACTGTTGCAATTGTTGCAAGACAAGAACTTGAAGAGATGAAATCACTGCAACATCTCAACCTGTCTCTTTCAAAATGCCTATTAATTGCAAAGGGAAAAGTGGTCATTTTGCAGTGGAAGAAGCGAGAAAATACTATGATGGAAGTGACTTAAAGGGCACTAGTGGCATGTAAGTAAAATCTGGTAGGAAAAGTAGCTCGGAGAAGGCAGTGGCACCCCACTCCAGCACTCTTGCCTGGAAAATCCCATGGACGGAGGAGCCTGGTGGGCTGCAGTCCATGGGGTCGCTAAGACTCGGGCATGACTGAGCGACTTCACTTTCGCTTTTCACTTTCATGCATTGGAGAAGGAAATGGCACCCCACTCCAGTGTTCTTGCCTGGAGAATCCCAGAGACAGTGGAGCCTAGTGGGCTGCCGTCTATGGGGTTGCACAGAGTCGGACACGACTGAAGCGACTTAGCAGCAGCAGCAGGAAAAGTAGCTTACATTATAATTGTACATAAAATTTAATTTGAAAGAGAGTCTGAGATTTAGGCCAAAGATGTGTGAGTTACAAAAGGAGTACATTTATCTTTAAATCTTGATTCCCTTAGACTTATAGCAATCCTTACCCCCAAAATCATTGAATTAATTAAAAGAATCTTCAGGCAGCTAGAGAAAACATCAAGTTTTCAATAGTCAGTAATCCTGTTCTCTGTTATTCTCCTTAAAATTATGAAGAATAATTCTTTGTTAGTAAAATGAGTTGAAGTAACTCAAATAAAAGATCAAGTATATCTTTTTGGTTTGTAGAAACATAATCATTAAATAGCTGTGCAATTTTTCTGTTTTAAAATTTGAGGGGACTTTTTTCTCCTTTTGTGTATTACACTTACAAACGCCAGTAAACAGACTCCAACCTACTGGAAAACAAGTATATTCTTTAGATACCTTAGAGATTAGCATCAGATTTTTGGCCTTTAATTGCCAGGATTTTCCATTTTGTATCACAATTTGTATCACAATTCTATAACAATTCTATAACAACCCATGGAGTCAATCATGAATTCTGTGAAGAAAAGATGTGGAACCAAATCTTAAAATTCATTTTATGTCTTTGGCATAGATGATAAACCATGTAAGGATTTATTCTTAATATTAAACTATGTGAACATAGACAGTGTATTAAAAAGCAGAGACATCATTTTGCTCACAAAGGTTCGCATGGTCAAAGCTATAGTTTTTCCAGTTGTCATGTATGGACGTGAGAGTTGGACCATACAGAAGGCTGAGCTCTAAAGAACTGGTGCTTTTGAACTGTGGTGCTGGAGAAGATTTTTGAGAGTCTCTTGGACTGCAAGATCAAATCAGTCAATCCTGAAGGAAATTAATCCTGAATACTCATTGGAAGGACTGAGGTGGAAGTTGAAGCTCTAATACTTTGGCCACCTGATATGAAGAGCTGACTCACTGGAGAATATCCTGATGTTGGGAAAGATCGAGGGCAGGAGGAAAAGCGGGCAGCAGACATTGAGATAGCTGGATGGCATCACCAACTCAATGGACATGAGTTTGAGCAAACTCCAGGTGATGGTGAAGGACAAGAAAGCCTGGTGGACTGCAGTACACTCCATGATCACAGAGTCTAACACCACTGAGTGACTTAACAAAAACAGCAACATGTGCCTTTCCCCCTAGGTAAGTGTATATTTCTCCTAATTTTGCAAAGGTATTCAAGTAAGTCTAAAGATGTTATAAATCTATTTCAAGTTATATTCTACCAGCTATTCTATACTACCAAATATTTTATATGAGGTTCCTTGCCATTCTTCTAAAACTGAACTATATCTCCTGCTTTAGAAAGGCCTTGAATAACATTGCCTACTATGATGATATATCTTCAAATTTAATATAAGTTGTTCTACCAACAGAATATAATGTTATCAATAATATGGTAGATGCCATAATAACTCAATCATTTCAAAGAAGAAACAAGCAGGCATGGATTTATTTTGGAGTAAAATAATGACTTGGCAAAGAACATAGCTAGGGACAGACATACTAAATCATTTGATTGAAATTTGGATACCATAAAAGCTAGCATCAAAGAGTTTTAAGTCAAGCATATTTAGGTTTATTTGTTGTGGCTAACTGAGACATTTTTTCTCTGTTCCTTAACTAATAAAATGCATTATTAAATGGATAGAGTTAATTTTATGCTTGTAATAAAAAATTACTAAATTGCAAATTTAGCTTTGGTTTCAAAACCTTTAAATAAAAATTTAACATTATTTCTTTCGACTGTATGTGGTTTGAATATGCATGTACTGTGCTTAGTCGCTCAGTTGTGTCTGACTCTGTGACTCCAATGGCCGTAGCCCTCTGTCCATGGGATCCTCCAGGCAAGGATACTGGAGTAGGTTGCCATTCCCTTTTCCAGCAAATCTTCCCACCCCAGGGGTCAAACCTAGTTCTCCCACATACAGGTGGGTTCTTTACATCTGAGCCACCAGGGGAGACCTATGAATATGCATATATATGTACAAGTATACACATATATGTGAAGAAATATAGACTATGAAACTTTTTGGTTCGAATATTATATTACTTTTTTTCCCCCTTAACAAAATGTGGGATCCCCTCTTAAATCGTAGTGCTTAATTCTTCTGCATTCCTTTTTGCAGCAATAGATTTCGATGGGTACTCTTCTACTTGGGCTCCAGTATCACTGCAGACAGTGACTACAACCATGAAATTAAAAGACATATACTCCTTGGAAGAAAATCCATGACAAACTTGGACAGCATGTTAAAAAGCAGAGATATCACTTTGCCAATAAAGATCCATATAGTCAAAGCTGTGGTTTTTCCAATAGTCATATACAGATGTGAGACTGGACCATAAAGAATGCTGAGCTTTGAAGAAATGGTGCTTTTGAACTGTGGTGCTGGGGATGATATTTGAGAGTGCCTTGAGTTTGAGTGAACTCCGGGAGTTGGTGATGGACAGGGAGGCCTGGCATGCTGCAGTTCATGGGGTGACAAAGAGTCGGACATGACTGAGTGACTGAACTGAACTGAACTGAACTGGACAGCTAGAAGATCAAACCAGTCAATCCTAAAGGAAATCATGCCTTAATACTCATTGGAAGGACTGACACTAAAGCTGAAGCTCCAATACTTCAGCCACCTGATGCGATCAGTTGACTCATTGGAAAAAACCCTGATGCTGGGAAAGCCTGAGGGTAAGAGGAGAAAGGGCAACAGAGGATGAGATGGGTGGATGGCATCATCAACCCAATGGGCATAAGTTTGAACAAACTAAGGGAGATAGTGAAGGACTGGAAAGACTGGTGTGCTGCAGTCCATGGGATTGCAAAGCATCAGACATGACTGAGGGACTGAAAAGTAATTCTTCTTTTCTTATAACAAATATTGATTTGGTAGGTCTAATAGGTATAGTTTTTCATCTGTTGCCTTTGCTTATTCAACACATTCTCATAATAGCCCCTTTTCTGTGGGCATAATAGATTTTAATGCATTATACAGATGACAAAAGTATGACTCAGATGCTAAAGAAAATCATTCATAGTAAAACTAATTGTTTGAAGTAAAAAGGCAAGACTTCAGTCAGGATATCTCAATCTACAGTATATTGATAATTACAGAATTGTGACTCAATCCATATTTCTCACAAATACAAGTACCTTTTAGCTTACATATGTCATCCTCAGTTTTGTTTGCATTTTTAAACTATTTTATAAGAATGCAAGAATTGAACCATGAAGAAGGCTGAGTGCTGAAGAATTGGTACTTTCAAAATCTGGTGCCTGAGAGTCGCTTGGACTGCAAAAGATCAAAATAGTCAATTCTAAAGGAAATCAGTCCTGGATATTCATAAAAGGACTAATGTTGAACCAAAGCTTCAATACTTGGCCACCTGATGGGAAGAACCAACTCACTGGAAAAGACCCTGATGCTGGGAAAGACTGAAGGCAAAAGGAGAAGAAGGGGACAGAGGATGAGATGATTATATAGCATCACTGACTCAATGGACATGAGTTTGAGCAAACTCTGTGAGATAGTGAAGAACAGGGAAGTCTGGAGCTTTGCAGTTCATAGGGTCTCAAAAAATAGGATGCAACTTGTAGACTAAACAATAATAATGTCAAAAATTTTAACTTTCTCCTTGTCTCCTACCATTAGGCAAACACCAATATCGGCTAAGTGTCATATCAATGTTTGGGTTATAAATACCCAGGAATATAGGTGTTAAATTGCTCTATTGGATACACTGTAACCTGACACCAGGAAGAGTGAACCTACTCGAGATAGGTCGAGTAAAGTTGAAACTCAATTCTCAGAGGTGAAAGACAAGAATATAGGTGTTAAAATTGCTCTATTGGATACACTGTAACCTGACACCAGGAAGAGTGAACCTACTCGAGATAGGTCGAGTAAAGTTGAAACTCAATTCTCAGAGGTAAAAGACAAGAAACGAATCTGAGATAAAAACATGTAGTGAATCTTCAAGGATGGTTTGGCTAAGTTCAGTTCAGTCTCTCAGTTGTGTCTGACTCTTTGGAACCCCATGAATCACAGCACGCCAGGTCTCCCTGTCCATCACTGTCTCCCAGAGTTCACTCAAACTCATGTCCATCGAGTCAGTGATGCCATCCAGCCATCTCATCCTCTGTCGTCCCCTTCTCCTCCTGCCCCCAATCCCTCCCAGCATCAGGGTCTTTTCCAATGAGTCAACACTTCTCATGAGGTGGCCAGAGTACTGGAGTTTCAGCTTCAGCATCATTCCTTCCAAAGAACACCCAGGACTGATCTCCTTTAGAATGGACTGGTTGGATCTCCTTGCAGTCCAAGG
>SJYT01021861.1:107622-137328 GCA_006410635.1 Cephalophus harveyi | reverse complement strand
GACCTGCATACAGATTTCTCAAGAGGCAGGTCAGGTGGTCTGGTATTCCCATCTCTTTCAGAATTTTCCACAGTTTATTGTGATCCACACAGTCAAAGGCTTTGGCATAGTCAATAAAGCAGAAGTAGATGTTTTTCTGAAACTCTCTTGCTTTTTCCATGATCCAGTGGATGTTGGCAATTTGATCTCTGGTTCTTCTGCCTTTTCTAAAACCAGCTTGAACATCTGGAATTTCACAGTTCACGTATTGCTGAAGCCTGGCTTGGAGAATTTTGGGCATTACTTTACTAGTGTGTGAGATGAGTGCAATTGTTCAGTAGTTTGAGCATTCTTTGGCATTGCCTTTCTTTGGGATTGGAATGAATCCCAAACAAAGACTGACCTTTCCCAGTCCTGTGTCCACTGCTGAGTTTTCCAAATGTGTTGGCAGATTGAGTGCAGCACTTTCACAACATCATCTTTCAGGTTTGAAATAGCTCAATGGGAACTGCATCACGTCCACTAGCTTTATTCATAGTGATGCTTTTTAAGAGGATACATCAAACTCCAGAAGATGTATTTAAACAGAAGTTATCTGGTTAATGCTTTTATATCTCTGTTTGGAACATTATCTTCTGATCAGAACATGATTAGGACACAATATCTTAGTATTAGACCTTTATTGGACACTACTGAGTGATTGAACTAACTGATGCAAAATGTTTTAATAATATAATCATTACCAAAGATTTCAATTCTTACTATTAAGCTAGATTTTATGTAAAAGCAGCAGTCACCCCATTTTCTTCCTGAAAAACATAAGAATGCAACGTGACTTTCTAAAAAGTCTCTCTTTATCCTACGGCAAAACTAAATTAATTTGGAGAACATTCTTTATTATGGACAGCATATGTTAATGAAAAATATATTTAACTAAATTAAAGTGTTTCCTTTTTCATAATCAATTTCCATAGAACAAATCTATAATGTTAAGGAAACTAAAGCAACATGTATGATTTGCAAGTTGTCTTTTCAGAGTTTTTCTAGAAAACTTTTTGACATGCAAACTTACATGCTTTACAACAGAGGGAGAGAGAGAGAGACCTTTCAAAAATATTCTTTATTTAAGAATTGAAACAGTATTTTTTTTTTAAACTATGTCGACTTCTAGTGAAATGATGGTCCTTTTGCTATATAGCACAGATGTATCCAACTTAGTGAATCACGTAGCATCAATCACTTAGAAAAAGAGCATTATTTGTTTTAATTACTAATTCCAAAGCATGTTGTGTATGAGCAGATGTTTGCAACTTTTTGCCAAACAATTAAAATATATTACCATGGCTGAGTTTTGCACCTGATTGGAAAGATCAACAAAGTGGTTGTCAAGATTTACAACACTTGACAATTGGTCACTGAGCACAACAATTCATGAACTAAGACTATTCACATGTATTCCATTGTCCTCATGTAAAAAAAGAAACAAATACAGATTATTAAAAATCAGTGGTGGATAAAGCCCAAATTCACAGTTCTGATTTATACTGCTAGGTAAGTAGAGGTATACTCATAGGTATACTCAGTAAAAATGAGGAGCCTAGCTGTGGCCAACTATCAGAAATTATTGTACCTGGAGAAATTCCTAGAATATCATGTGTCTCTGTATATCTCAGTTTCTTTGTTGAAATATCTGTCTTCACTAATCATGAAGTGAAGTGAAGTGAAGTCGTTCAGTCGTGTCCAACTCTTTGCGACCTGTGGACTGTAGCCCACCAAGCTCTTCTGTCCATGAGATTCTCCAGGCAAGAATATTGGAGTGGGTTGCCATTTCCTTCTCCAGGGGATCTTCCCAACCCAGGGATCGAACCCAGGTCTCCCACATTGCAGGCAGATGCTTTAACTTCTGAGCCACCAGGGAAGCCCATATGTACATTGAATTAGATAACTTGTTTACCCTAAAGATACTTAATCAATGTCAGCATTTCTTTCCTTAAAGGAAAAGAATAAGCAAAAATAATATTGAAGTAAAGAGGACAAAGGGATATTTAAACTAACAAAAAATACTTACATATTTTATATGTTCTATATTATAACAAAATTATTGCATATTGGAAATGCAATGTAAATTTAATACCATAAAAGTAAGTTAATTTCTTTCAATGTTTCACAATTTTTAGGCTAATAAAACTACATGTTAGACTTAAATGTTTTCATCTTTATGTCTTAGAATATTAATAATTTGTCTCAGTTATGTTACTGTTTTTATAGGACTTTTTATACAATGCAGAATTTTAGTAAATATTCAAATTATTTTCAAAGCAAGCACATACACATATAAGTGTATGTGTACATATGGATAAATACAAATATATAAACTTAAATATGCTTTGGTCACATTCATGTCAGAGTTACAACTTTCACTAAATTATTTATTATTCAAAAATACCTACTGATTGCTTTCATATGTCAGGTTCTATTGTGGGTGCCAGGAACAGAGTTTCAATGGTTGCTGAAAGGAAGGAAGACAAGTACATATTTAGCATAATTTCAGGTAATGACAAAAATGCAATGAAAATTAGGCAGGGTAAAACAGTGGAAAGTGGTGGCAGGGTGGAACATTTTTCTTTGGATAAAATTCTCAAAATAAACATATTTGATGAGAGAAAATTTAAGGGGAGATATGACAATGATACTTCCAACCTTGAATAGTCACTGGAAGGATCAATGCTGAAGCTGAAACTCCCAATACTTTGGCCATCTGATGCAAACAGCCAACTCACTGAAAAGTCCCTGATGATGGGAAAGATTGAAGGAAGAAGGAGAAGAGGGCAATAGAGGATGAGACGGTTGGATGGCATCACCAAATCAATGAACTTGAACTTGGATGAACTCTGGGAGATGGTGAGGGACAGAGAAGCCTGATGTGCTAAAGTCCACTGGGTTACAAAGAGTCAGACATGACTTGATGGCTGAACAACAACGTAACAGAAATAAGTAAGTTAGCTATGCGATTGTCTAGAGGGAGTGGCTTCAGGGTAAAGATTATTGCTCAGCAAGTGCATGCTCAGTTGCATGCAACTCTTTGCGGCCCCATGACCTATAAGCCCACAAAGTTCCTCTGTCCACGGAATTATCTGGGCAAGAATATTGGAATGAGTTGCTGTTTCCTACTCCAGGGAATCTTCCCTATTCAGGGATCAAACTTGTGTCTCCTAAACTGGCAGGAGGATTCTTTATCACTGAGCCACCTGGGGCTCAAAAATTAACAGCTGGAAATTAAAAAGCTGCACCTTTCTAAGCATGCCAGTGTGAGAAAAAAAGAAAAAAAATAAAAAACAGTATGGTAAGAGCACCATAAACAAGAGGAATGTTATGTAAGATGAAGTTGCAAAAATAAGATAGTGAGTCTTTCTAGAACATGAAATAACATTCTATAAGGTCCTTCTTTGATCCATCTAGGACTTCAACTTCATCACCTAAAATCTGGGAGTCTACTGTTCTTGTGTGTTCCCTTTTCCAATATTGTGGGCTGAAACTCTCAAGCCAGTGGCAATCATCAGCTCACTTTGCTTCTTTTATTTATTTATGTCTCAAGTCTCAGGGGTTGGTACACTTCATTGCCTGATATCTAGTTACTTGAAGACTACTGTTTCACATATATCATCCAATTGAAAAAATAGTGTTTTAGGTGGGAGGACAAATTGAGACGCTGTAAGTCTGTTTTTGTCAGAAAGTGAAAGTTGAATCACAAGTCAAAAACATTTGAAATGTCAGCAGCAATTTGAAATGAAATTCTAAAACACTAAGTTACTGTAACATAAAAAAAGAATAAAATAGGAATCATTTAATAAAATATATATAAGATGGCCATACTTAACAATTATAAAATATGGCTGATAACAAACAAGGCCATATAAATAGAGAGGTATATTTGCTTGTGTATTGGGAGAATCAGCATTATGTCATTGTTTTCTAATTTGATGTATGGTTCATTATAATTCCAATACTTCTCTCAGAAGATTTTCTTGGGATAGACATTGACCAGCTGATTCTGAAATATGTGTGAAAATATAATGAATATAAGGTATACAAGTGGGGTTCAGGATGGGGAACACATGTACACCCGTGGCAAATTCATGTTGATGTATGGCAAAACCAATACAATATTGTAAAGTAATTAGCCTCCAATTAAAATAAATACATTTAAATTAAAAAAAATTTAAAAATGGAGATTTAATTCCTGGCTTGGGAAAAAAAAAAGGTCTACAAAGTAATCATATAAAATAAAAAATTTTGGAAAGTCACACTTATTGATTTCCAGTCTATAAAGTTGTAGAAAATTAAAGAGAGTAATATCAACAGGAAGATTGACAAATAGAACAGGGTGGAATAGAGAAGCCACAAATAGATCATACTTCTACTACCATTTGATTTGTAACATAATTTATTTTCTCCTTTAATTTAGCTCAAGCACTCCAATGAGGAAAGAAATATCATTTTAAAATGGTGCTAAAACAGGTGGGTAGCCACATGTAACAAAAATGAACTTTGACTCCTACCTTACATAAAACATAAAAATTAATCTGGTATAGATCTTAAATTGAAACATATCAGTTAAATTTATAATTTAAAAAATTATAGACTTTTTCAAATTGGGCCGAACAAAAGTTTGCTTTTAATTCCAAATTATATATTTTTTGTTTTATTTATTCATTAATTTACCTCAGGATAATTGCTTTACGAGTTGTGGTGGTCTCTGCAGTACATCAGTGCAAATCAGTCAAAATTGTATATATATATCTGCTCCCTCATGAGCCTCACTCCCCCATCCATTCCACCTCTCTAGGTTGTCACTAAGTTCCAGGGATAAATGACATTTAAAAATAATAAGCTAGACAAAATACAGAGAAAAAAATTAAATGTTTAGGGGGATTCAAGATTGGGAGCTCATATACACCCATGGTGGATTCATGTCAATGTATGGCAAGACCAATACGGTATTGTAAAGTAAAATAAAGTAAAAATTAAAAAAAAAAAAAAAAATTAGCTCTAAGCCAAACAAATACTTTTGAAACACATATTTGACAAAGATTGTTGTTCAAGATGTACATAATAAAAACCCCAGTAGCCTAATAAAATAAGCTAGAGACTTTAAAAGACACTTCACAAAGAATATACCTGAGTGGACAGAAAAGCATACACACACAACAATATTCAACATTTTATTATACTCCAATTGCAAATTTAGATAATAATGACATATCAGTATATATTCATCATAATATTAAAATTATGAAGACATGGCTAGATGGCATCATGGACTAAATGGACATGAACTTGAGTTAGCTCTGGGAGTTGGTGATGGACAGGGAATCCTGGCATGCTGCAGTCCATGGAGTTGCAAAGAGTTTGACACAACTGAGTGACTGAACTAAACAATACAAAATATTGAGAACAGTCTAGAACAATATAATATTTACTCATAATTTCTAGTCAATATTTATAGTAGTTTCTTAAAAAGAGAAAGCAAAGAATACCATTTGCCTCAACAATTCCTCTTTTAACATTCACTTTAAATAAATGAGGAAATTTGCCTTAAAAATTATGCAAGAATGTTAAACACCAGGTTTATTAATATCAGCCCAAACTGGGTATATAGAATGAATAAGCAAAATCTGATATATTTATACAATGGAATGCTGTTAATCATTAAAAATGAGTAAATTTTTGATTCACACAAAATAGATGTCTTAAAAGTGCTAAGTAAATGACAATGCAAAGATGATATAATGTATGAATCCATTTACATGAATTTTTAAAATGAAACAATTTATGTTAGAAAAAAATTAAAAGTGGTTGCCTCTGTGTTTGGGGGAGAGAAATAAGACTTAACAAGTTTTCTGAAGATTTGACAGTTTTCTGAAAGAAGCAGTGACCCCACAAGAGACTGACCCAGACTTGCCCAGGAGTGTTCAGGAGTCTCCGGCACAGGCGTGGGTTGGTGGTGGTTTGTTGCAAGGTTGGGGGCACTGAGTGTAGCAGTGCATGCATGGGATCTTTTGATGGAGGTCACCATTATCTTCATTACCTGCACCATCTTGGAATGTGAAGTCAAGTGGGCCTTAGAAAGCATCACTACGAACAAAGCTAGTGGAGGTGATGGAATTCCAGTTGAGCTGTTTCAAATCCTGAAAGATGATGCTGTGAAAGTGCTGCACTCAATCTGCCAGCAAATTTGGAAAACTCAGCAGTGGCCACAGGACTGGAAAAGGTCAGTTTTCATTATAACAGAAGCAGAAGATATTAAGAAGAGGTGGCAAGAATACACAGAAGAACTGTACAAAAAAGATCTTCACGACCCAGATAATCATGATGATGTGATCACTCATCTAGAGCCAGACATCTTGGAATGTGAAGTCAAGTGGGCCTTAGAAAGCATCACTACGAACAAAGCTAGTGGAGGTGATGGAATTCCAGTTGAGCTGTTTCAAATCCTGAAAGATGATGCTGTGAAAGTGCTGCACTCAATCTGCCAGCAAATTTGGAAAACTCAGCAGTGGCCACAGGACTGGAAAAGGTCAGTTTTCATTCCAATTCCAAAGAAAGGCAATGCAAAAGAATGCTCCAATTACTGCACAATTGCACTCATCTCACATGCTAGTAAAGTAATGCTCAAAATCCTCCAAGCCAGGCTTCAGCAATACATGAACCGTGAACTCCCTGATGCTCAAGCTGGCTTTAGAAAAGGCAGAGGAACCAGAGATCAAATTGCGAACATCTGCTGGATCATGGAAAAAGCAAAAGAGTTCCAGAAAAACATCTACTTCTGCTTTATTGACTATGCCAAAGCCTTTGACTGTGTGGATCACAATAAACTGTGGAAAATTCTGAAAGAGTATTTTGGTTATCTGATGCAAACAGTTGACTCACTGAAAGGTTCCTTATGCTAGGAAAGATTGAGGGCAGAAGGAGAAGAGGGTATCAGAGGATGAGATGACTGGATGGTATCATAGATAAAATGAACATGAACTTGGGCAAATTCAGGGAGATGATGAGGGACATGAAGCCTGGAAAGCTGCAATCCATGGAGTTGCAAGAGTTGGACACAACTGGATGACTGAACAACAGCAACCGAGTATATTCAGTTCTGTAAAGGTGCCTAATTTTTTGCTGTTGTAAAGTCCAAATGATTGTAAAATCTTAATATATTCATCATTACAAAATTCAAACATTTGTTTCATGTTTGCTTTCTGAAGAACTATTGAGAATTTGCTTCTGTATTTGACAAGTCACACAATATTTCAGATTATTTGAAAACAAGTTCTGTGAATGGGCTTCCCTTGTGGCTCAGCTAGTAAAGAATCCGTCTGCAATGTGGGAGACCTGGGTCTGATCCCTGGGTTGGGAAGATCCCCTGACGAAGGGAACGTCTACCTACTCCAGTATTGGGACCTGGAGAATTCCATAAACTGTGTAATCTAGGGGGTCACAAAGAGTCGGACACAACTGAGCAACGTTCACACATGGTAGCTATAGTTTTGCTCCTCCACCTACTTCTTCAACTTGCATTTCTTTTATCATTTTCCTTGGAGATCATATCTTGATGCTAGGTAGTATAGACCAGGCTTTTTCAAGCTCAGCACTATCGACATTTCAGGCCAAAAATTACGCATTGATGGACAATGTCCTGGGTATTACATAATGCTTGGCAGCATCCATGACCTCTAACCACTAGATTCCAGTACTCACCTCTCCCCTTTGATGACAACCAAACACTTCTCCAGATATTGCCAAATGTCCCCTTGGAAAATAGATGGAGAAACAGTGGAAACAGTGTCAGACTTCATTTTTTGGGGCCCCAAAATCACTGCAGATGGTGATTGCAGCCATGAAATTAAAAGATGCTTACTCCTTGGAAGAAAAGTTATGACCAACCTAGATAGCATATTCAAAAAAAAGACATTACTTTGCTGACTATGGTCCATCTAATCAAGGCTATGGTTTTTCCAGAAGTCATGTATGGATGTGAGAGTTGGACTGTGAAGAAGGCTGAGCGCTGAAGAATTGATGCTTTTGAACTGTGGTGTTGGAGAAGACTCTTGAGAGTCCCTTGAACTGCAAGGAGATCCAACCAGTCCATTCTGAAGGAGATCAGTCCTGGCATTTCTTTGGAAGGACTGACGCTAAAGCTGAAACTCCAGTACTTTGGCCACCTCATGCGAACAGTTGACTGATTGGAAAAGACTTTGATGCTGGAAGGGATTTGGGACAGGAGAAGAAGGGGACGGCTGAGGATGAGATGGCTGGATGGCATCACTGACTTGATGGACACGAGTCTGAGTGAACTCCGGGAGTTGGTGATGGACAGGGAGGCCTGGCGGGCTGTGATTCATGGGGTCGCAAAGAGTCAGACATGACTGGGAGACTGAACTGAACCGAACCTGTCTCTTATACACATCTCATATATCATCCAATTGAAAAAATAGTGTTTTAGGTGGGAGGACAAATTGAGACGCTGTAAGTCTGTTTTTGTCAGAAAGTGAAAGTTGAATCACAAGTCAAAAACATTTGAAATGTCAGCAGCAATTTGAAATGAAATTCTAAAACACTAAGTTACTGTAACATAAAAAAAGAATAAAATAGGAATCATTTAATAAAATATATATAAGATGGCCATACTTAACAATTATAAAATATGGCTACTTTCTTATCTCTTCTTGCTATTCTCTGGAGCTCTGCATTCAGATGTTTATATCTTTCCTTTTCTCCTTTGTTTTTCACCTCTCTTCTTTTCATAGCTATTTGTAAGGCAAATTGGAAGTGGTCAAACTGGAGATGGCAAGAGTGATCATCGACATCTAAGACTCAGCCAACTAAAATGGACTGGAATGGTTGAATTTAACTCAGATGATCATTATATCTACCAATGTTGGCAAGAATCCCTTAGAAGAAATGGAGTAGCCATCATAGTCAATGAAAGAGTCCAAAATGCAATACTTGAATACAACCTCAAAAACGACAGAATGTTCTCTGTTCATTTTCCAAGGCAAACCAACCAACATCACAATAAATCCAAGGCTATGCTCCAACAAGTAATGCTGAAGAAGGTGAAGTTGAACAATTGTATGAAGACCTACAAGATCTTCTAGAACTAACACTCAAAAAAGATGTCTTGTTCATCATAGGGGACTAGAATGCAAAAGTGGGAAGTCAAGAAACAACTGGAGTAACATGCAAATTTGGGCTTGGACTGCAGAATGAAGCAGGGCAAAAGCTAACAGAGTTTTGCCAAGAGATCACACTGATCATAGCAAATACCCTCCTCTGACAACACAAGAGAAGACTCTACACATGGACATCACCAGATGATCAACACCAAAATCAGATTGACTATATTCTTTGCAACCAAAGATGGAGAAGCTCTATGCAATCAGCAAAAATAAGACTGTAAGCCAACTGTGGCTCAGATTATGACTCCTTATTGCCAAATTCAGACATAAATTGAAGTAAGTAGGGAAAACCACTAGACAATTCAAGTGTGATCTAAATCAAATCCCTTACTATTATACAGTGGAAGTGAGAGCTAGATTCAAGGGATTAGATCTTATAGACAGAGTGCCTGATGAACTATGGATGGAGTTTCATGATATTGAACAAGAGGCAGTGATCAAGACCACCCTCAAGAAAAAAGATATGCAAAAAAGCAAAATGGCTATCTGAGGAGGTTTTACAAACAGCTGTGAAAAAAAGAGAAGTGAAAACCAAAGGAGAAAAGGAAAGTTATGCCCATTTGAATGCAGAGGTCCAAAGATAGCAAGGAGAGATAAGAAAGCCTTCTTCAGGGATCAGTGAAAAGAAATAGAGGATAACAATAGAATGGGAAAGACTGGAGATCATTTCAAGAAAATTAAGAAATACCAAGAGAACATTTCATGCAAAGGTGGTCTCAATAAAGGACAGAAATGGTATGGAAGCAGAGATATTAAGAAGAGGTGACGAATACACAGAAGAACTATACAGAAAAGATCTTCACGACCCAGATAAACATGATGGTGTGATCACTCACCTAGAGCCAGACATCCTGGAATTTGAAGTCAAGTGGGCCTTAGGAAGCATTACTATGAACAAAGCTAGTGGAGGTGATGGAATTCCAATAGTGCTATTTCAAATCCTGAAAGATGATGCTGTGAAAGTGCTGCACTCAATATGCCAGCAAATTTGGAAAATTCAGCAGTGGCCACAGGACTGGAAAATGTCAGTTTTCATTCCAAACCCTAAGAAAGGCAATGCCAAAGAATCTTCAAACTACCGCACAATTGTACTCATCTCACATGCTAGTAATGCTCTAAATTCTCCAAGTCAGGCTTAAAAAATATGTGAACTTCACGAACTTGAAGATGTTCAAGCTAGTTTTAGAAAAGTGAGAGGAACCAGAGATCAAATTGCCAACATCCGTTGGATCATGGAAAAAGCAAGAGAGTCCCAGAAAAACATCTATTTCTGCTTTATTGACTATGCCAAAGACTTTGACTACGTGGATCACCACAAACTGTGGAAAATTCTTAAAAAGATGTGAATACCAGACCACCTACATGCTTCTTGAGAAATCCGTATGCAGGCCATGAAGTAACGGTTAGAGCTGGACATGGAACAACAGACATGGCACTTGACTGGAATACGTCAAGGCTGCACCCTGCTTATTTAACTTATATACAGAGTACATCATGAGAAACTCTGAGCTGGATGAACCACAAGCTACAATCAAGATTGCCAGGAGAAATATCAATAACCTCAAATATGCAGATGACCCCACCCTTATGGCAGAAAGTGAGGAAGAACTACAGAGCCTCTTGATGAAAGTGTAAGAGGAGAGTTTAAAAGTTGGCTTAAAACTCAACATTCAGAAAACAAAGATCATGGCATCTGGTCTCATCACTTCATGGCAAATAGATGGGGAAACAGTGGAAACAGTGGCTGACATTATTTTGGGGGGCTCCAAAATCACTGCAGATGGTGATTACAGCCCTGAAATTAAAAGACACTTGCTCCTTGGGAGGAAAATTATAACCAACCTAGACAGCATATTAAAAAGCAGAGACATTACTTTGCCAGCAAAAGTCCATCTTGTCAAGGCTATGATTTTTCCAGTAGTCATGTATGGATGTGAGATTTGGACTGTAAAGAAAGCTGAGCCCTGAAGAATTAATGCTTTTGAACTGTTGTGTTACAGAAGACTCTTGAAAGTCCCTTGGACTGCAAGGAGATCCAACCAGTCCATCTTAAAGCAAACAAGTTCTAAATATTCATTGGAAGGACTGATGCTGAAGCTGAAGCTCTAGTACTTTGGCCACCTCATGCAAAGAACTGATTGATTGGAAAAGACCCTGATGCTGGGAAAGACTGAAGGCAGGAGGAGAAGGGGACAACAGAGGATGCGATGGTTGGATGGCATCACCGACATGATGGACATGAGTTTGAGTAAGCTCCGGGAGTTGGTGATGGACAGGGAGGCCTGGTGTGCTACAGTCCATAGGGTCACAAAGAGTTGTACACGACTGAGTGACTGATCTGAAATGAACTGACAGTTTTCTATATCTTGATTGAGTTTTGTGTTATACAGGTATATGTACTTATGAGACCTTATATAATGAAACGTTTAATTTTTTGCATTTCATTACATTTAAGGTTTAGCTCAAAAGAAAGTTAAATCTCTTGAGAATAATGAATTGCACCTAGTTATATTCTGGGATAAGTATCATGATATCTGCAATTTATTTTTAAATGCAGAGCATAGCAAGATAAGTAGTGATATATTAACTGTAGTTTTATGTAGTGAATATGTGAATATTTATGTAAAATTACTTCAACCATTCTGTATGCTTGATAAGTTTCATAATATTGGGTTGCCCCCAAATTTTGTTCCCTTATTTTACTGAATTGGGTAGGGAAGAAAGTTGAAAAATTCTACAAATTCATTTTCTATGCTATCATGAAAAAATTACTATCCCATCTTCTTATATTTTCTAGTTAATTTAGCTCTCATGTCTCCAATTCATGGAAGAATGTGGAAGTAAACAATAATTTTGCCTCAAACCTTTTATACCCATGTGTGCATATGCATAATAAACAGCACAGAATGCAGAAGTCCAGGAGCAATGTCAACCTCAGTGATGTTATGATCATCAGAAATCCTTCCCCTATTCTTGATTTTGGTAAATGGCTATATCTTATTATTAGTGTCCTATATTCTTTACGTCTTCATAGTTTAAATGATTGGGGTGAAATAGAAGACTGGTTGCTAGTTGCTACAACCTCTAACCACTGGACTCTATGAATAAGTTGTATAATTGAATAAAAGAAATGCCAACCTTGCTTGCACACATTCATTATAAGCATCAAAGAATGGTTAAATTGTTTGAGGGAAAAAATATAAAAATACCACTGTTTATAAAATATATTATTTTTTACAGCTTTGGTGAAAATAAACTTTAAAGATTTGTATTGAAAAGTCTACTATGTAGAAATTTAATGCAAAGTTTTCTGATTATTTAGAGTGGCAGAATTTTAAAACTTAAAAAAGAATATTTTAATATATTAATAACATCTATTTTGCAACACTTTAGGAGAATATATTCAAAAGAAAAAGCAGCTTCATTATGATTTCTCTCTCATTTCGTTTGAGGTGCATTTCCATAATTTAGAATACTTCGCTTTAGACAATCAAACTCTTCCTTCAGAATTTCTTTTGATTTGCAAGTTCAGACTGACGATCCAAAGAACAGAAATGTGAATACTTTAAAAAAATCTTATATAAAAAAGAAAGCTATTGCCACTAAATTACATTATAAAAAATTCAAGACTAACAATTATGTTGCTGAACTTGGTAGGTAGTTTATCTGCTCAATCCTTGACACCACAATTTACATATGATAAGGCAGCTGTTTATATTTTACCATAATAATTTGAGTTTACATTAACCACCAAAAAAACCTTTTCCAACATACACAATGTATCATACAGGTGCAGTTTATATATATTCAAAGTTTGCTCCTTAAGCTTAGAGTATCAGTGTCATCTTCAAACTAGAAAACATGAAGTGGAAGTATAGAGAGACAAAGTAATATTCCTACAGAATAAGGCAACTATTATGATGGTATTAGATTCAATTTTAGGGCATCATCATCTGTGGAAATTATTGCTAAATGATAAATCATGTGTAACACAAATATAATTAGAAATTCTGTGTATAAATGTTTTTATCAAACATATATGAATTATATAGCCCATATTTTTAAAAAGTTTCATAGTACCAGAACAGTTTCTCCAAAATTGTTTGAAGGTTTAAACAATACATTATTTTTTAAAAGCATAATTTTGTATTTACTGATGCCAAATATTAAGCCAAATAAACAGCATTTGCAGATTTTTCCTCTGCACAGCTTGTTAAATGATAGCAGAAATACGTTAACAGGGAATTCCCCAGTGGTCTAGAGGTTAGAACTCTGCCTCTCACTGCCAAGAGACTCCTGGACACTCACAGGCAAGTCTGGCTCAGTCTCCCACTGGTCTCCAAATTCAAATTCTCTGGGAGTTCTCAGTATATTTGACAGTATATGTGTACTTTATTCCATGGTGTTTTCCAATACTTCCAACAAATTTTCTGATAGTCCTAACATTTGTCCTCTATCATTTGGAGCTGGGTCTGGCCACCCTCCCCTGGCACGTGGATGCCTTCACCAACCTGGAAACTCTGCATGCCATTGTTAAGGGGTTTCTATAGAGGATTCATGCCACAGTCATATTCAATCAATTATTAATTCAACCTCTAGCCTCCCTTCCCTAGAGGTTAAGTGACGAGGCTGAAAGTTCCAGGCTCATAATCAAAGCTTGATATTTCTGACAACAGTCTCCATCCTAACATTATCTCTCTAAGGGCCCTCCAACAGTTGTTTCATTAGGGCAAAAGAAGTGCCTTTTATCTTTATCACTCAGGGAATTCTAAGAGTTTTAGGAGCTCTGTGTCAGGAACTGGAGAAAAAGACCAAATATCTTTATATGACACCACATTTATATATACTATAGAGTGTTTAAAGTATGTTTTCCAAATCTGATATATTACTTGAAACTTTTACTAATACTTAAGGGGGAAAGGGAATGGCAAACCACTTCAGTATTCTTGCCTCAAGAACCCTGTGAACAGTATTAAAAGGCAAAACAAATATGGTAACAGAAGATGAGTCCCCAAGGTTAGTAGGTGTCCAATATGCTACTGGGGAAGAGCAGAGAAATAGCTCCAGAAAGAGTGTAGAGGCTGGGCCAAAGCAGAAAAGATGCTCAGTTGTGGATGTGTATGTGATAAAAGTAAAGTTTGATGCTGTAAAGAACACTATTTCATAGGAATCTGGAATGTGAGGTCCATGAATCAAGGCAAATTAAAAGTGGTCAAACAGGAAATGGCAAGAGTGAACATCGACATTTTAGGAATCAGTGAACTAAAATGAACAGAAAAGGGCAAATTTAATTCAGATGACCATTATATCCATTACTGTAGGCAAGTATCCCTTAGAAGAAATGGAGTAGCCCTCATAGTCAACAAAAAAGTTTGAAATGCAGTGAGGTGAAGTTGCTCAGTCGTGTCCGACTCTTTGCGACCCCGTGGACTGTAACCTACTAGGCTTCTCCGTCCATGGGATTCTCCAGGCAAGAATACTGGAGTGGATTGCCATTTTCTTCTCCAGGGGATCTTCCTGACCCAGGGATCGAACCCAGGTCTCCCACATTGGAGGCAGATGCTTTAACCTCTGAGCCACCAGGGAAGCAATTGGGTGTCATCTCAAAAACAACAGAATGATCTCTCTTTGCTTCCAAGGAAACCAATCAAAATCTCAGTAAGCCAAGTCCATACCCCAACCACTAATACTGAAGAAGCTGAAGTTGAATGGTTCTATGAAGGCAACAAGGCCTTCTAGAACTAACACACACACACACACACACACAAAAGATGTCCTTTTCATCATAGGGGATTGGAATGCAAAAGTAGGAACTCAAGAGATACCTACAGTAACAGGAATGTTTGGTCTTGAAGTACAAAATAAAGCAGGGCAGAAGCTAACTGTCTTTGACAAAGAAACACACTGGTCATAGCAAACTCCCTCTTCCAACAAAACAAGAGACAATTCTACACATAGACATCACCAGATTGTCAATACTGAAATCAGATTGATTATATTCTTTGCAGACTAAGATGGAGAAGCTCTATACAGTCAGTAAAAACAAGACCTGGAGCTGACTGTGGTTTAGATCATGAGCTCCTTACTGAAAAATTCATGCTTATATTGGAGAAAAGAGGAGAAACTGTTCAACAATTCTGATATGACCTAAATCAAATCTCTTATGATTATACAGTAAAGGTGACAAATAGATTCAAGTTATTTGATCTGGTAGAGAGAATGCCTGAAAATCTATGGACAGAAATTCGTATGGGAAATGGTGACCAAAACCAAACCCATCCCAAAAAACCAGAAGTACAAGAAGCCAAAGTTATTGTCTGAGGAGGCCTTGCAAATAAGTGAAAAAAGAAGAAAAGTGAAATACAAAGCAAAAAAAGGAAGGATATACCCAACTGAATGCAGAGTTCCAAAGTAGAGCAAGGAGAGAGAAGAAAGACTTCTTAAGTGACAAATGCAAATAAATAGAGGAAAACAGTAGAATAGGAAAGACTAGAGATCTCTTCAAGAAAATTGGAGATACTAAAGGAAATTTTCATGCAAAAATGGGCAAAAAAAGGATAGAAACCACAAGGATCTAATAAAAGCAGAAGAGATTAAGAAGCAGGAGCAAGAATACACAGAACTGTACAATAATGACCCAGATAACCATAAGGGTTTAGACACTCACCTAGAAACAGACATCCTGGAGTCTGAAGTCAAGTGGGCCTTCAGTTGAGTTCAGTTCAGTTACTCAGTCATGTCCAACTCTTCACAATCCCAAGGACCACAGCATGCCAGGCCTCTCTGTCCATCATGAACACCTGGAGCTCACTCAAACTCATCTCCATTGAGTTGGTGATGCCATCCAACCATCTCATCCTCTGTCGTACCCTTCTCCTCCTGCCTTCAATCTTTCCAACATCAGGGTCTTTTCCAATGAGTCAACTCTTCGCATAAGGTGGCCAAAGTACTGGAGTTTCAGCTTCAATATCAATCCTTCCAATGAACTCTCATGACTGATCTCATTTAGAATGGACTGGCTGGATCTCCTTGCAGTCCAAGGGACTCTCAAGAGTCTTCTCTAACACCACAGTTCAAAAGCATCAATTCTTTGGCACTCAGCTTTCTTTATAGTCCAACTCTCACATTCATACATGACTACTCGTAAAACCATAACTTTGAAAAGATGGACTTTTGTTGGAATCTGATGGACTCTAAGACCCCGTGGGCCCTAGGAAGCTTTACTATGAACAAATCCAGTGGAGATGATTGAATTCCAGCTAAGCTATTTAAAACCCTAAAAGGTGATGCTGTTTAAGTGCTGCACTTAATATGCCAGCAAGTTTGAAAAAGTCAGCAATGGCCACAGGACTGGAAAAGTTCAGTTTTCATTTCAGTCCCAAACAAGGGCAATGCAACCTTGTTCAAACTACCATACAATTGTGCTCCTGTCATATGCCAGCAAAGTAATATTCAAAATCTTTCAAACTAGGCTTTAACAGTATGTGAATCAAAAATTTCAAGATGTACAAGCTCGATCTAGAAAAAGCAGAGGAATCAGAGATCAAATTGCCAATATCTGTGGATCATAGGAAAAACAAGGTGACTTCAGGAAAACATCTACTTCTGCTTCATTGATTATGCTAAATCCTTTGTGTGAATCACAATGAACTATGGAAAATTCTTGAAGAGATGGAAATACCAGACCACCTGACCTGCCTTCTAAAAATCTGTATGCAGGTCAAGAAACAACAGTTAGAACCACACATGGAACAAGGCACTGTTTCCAAATTGGGAAAGGAATACATCAAGACTGTATATTGTCACTCTGCTTATTTAACTTATATGCCGAGTACATCAAGCAAAATGCCAGGATGGATGAAGCATAAGCTGGAATCAAGATTCCTGGAGAAATGTCAATATCCTCAGATATCCAGATGACAGCACCCTTATTGCAGAAAGCAAAGAGAAACTAAAGAGCTTCTTAATAAGAGTGAAAGAGAAGAGTGAAAAAGATGGCTTAAAACTCAATATTCAAAAAACTATATGGGCATCTGATCCCTCCACTTCCTTGTAAATAGGTGGGAAAGAAGTGGAAACAGTGACAATTTTTCTTTTCTTCAGCTCCAAAATCTTTGTGGATGGTAACTGCAGCCAGGAAATTAAAAGACACTTGCTCCTTGGAAGAAAAGTTATGACAAACCTAGAATATTAAAAAGCAGAGACATCACTTTGCTGACAAAGGTCTCCACATAGTCAAAACTGTGCTTTAGCTAGTAGTCATGTACACATGTGAAGAGTTGAATCATAAAGAAGATTGAGCAAGGAAGAATTGATGTTTTTGAATTGTGGTGCTGGAGAAGACTCTTGAGAGTCCCATGGACAGAAAGGAGCTTAAACCAGTCAATCCTAAAGGAAATCAACCCTGAATATTCATTGGAAGGACTGATGCTGAAGCATCAATATTTTGGCCACCTGATATGAAGAGCTAACTCATTGGAAAAGACCCTGAATTTGGGAAAGATTGAAGGCAGGAGGAGAAGGGGGTGACAGATAATGAGATGATTGGATGGCATCACCGACTCAATGAACATAAGTTTAAGGAAACTTCAGGAGATAGAGAAGAACAGGGAATACTGATGTACTGCAGTCCATGGAGTCCTAAGGAGTTGGACATGACTCAGTTACTGAAAAATAACATAAAATGTTTTTGCAGTGACTGATATCCCTTTGTTGGGGTGGTGGTGGGAGGGCTTCCCTTGTGGTTCAGGTGGTAAAGAATCCACCTGCAGTGTGGGAGACCTGGATTCAATCCCTGGGTTGGAAAGATTTCCAGGAGAAGGGAAAAGTTACCCACTCCAGTTTTCTGGCATGGAGAATTCCAAAGACTGTATAACCCATGGGGTCGGTAATAGTCAGACACGACTAAGCGACCTACCCTTTCATTTTTATTTTCATATCCTTTTTAATAACTAACTTTGATCTTTTGACTTTTATTGTTTATGAAAACATGATTTATAAGTCACATACAATTAACAATTGGGGAAAATATAAGTCCTAAGAAGCTGTTTCAAGCATTAAGTTACCTATCAGTTCAGTTCAGTTCAGTCACTCAGTCGTGTCTGACTCTTTGCGACCCCATGAATCGCAGCATGCCAGGCCTCCCTGTCCATCACCAACTCCCGGAGTTCACTCAGACTAACGTCCATCGAGTCCGTGATGCCATCCAGTCATCTTATCCTCTGTCGTCCCCTTTTCCTCCTGCCCCCAATCCCTCCCAGCATCAGAGTCTTTTCCAATGAGTCAACTCTTCGCATCAGGTGGCCAAAGTACTGGAGTTTCAGCTTTAGCATCATTCCTTCCAAAGAAATCCCAGGGTGATCTCCTTCAGAATGGATTGGTTGGATCTCCTTTCAGTCCAAGGGACTCTCAAGAGTCTTCTCCAACACCACAGTTCAAAAGCATCAATTCTTTAGTGCTCAGCTTTCTTCACAGTCCAACTCTCACATCCATACATGACCACAGGAAAAACCATAGCCTTTACTAGACGGACCTATGTTGGCAAAGAAATGTTTCTGCTTTTGAATATGCTATCTAGGCTGGTCATAACTTCCAAGGAGCAAGCGTCTTTTAATTTCATGGCTGCAGTCACCATCTACAGTGATTTTGGAGCCCCCCAAAATAAAGTCTAACACTGTTTCCACTGTTTCTCCATCTATTTCCCATGAAGTGATGGGACCAGTTGCCATGATCTTCGTTTTCTGAATGTTGAACTTTAAGCCAAATTTTTAACTCTCCTCTTTCACTTTCATCAAGAGGCTCCTTAGTTCCTCTTCACTTTCTGCCATAAGGGTGGTGTCATCTGCATATCTGAGGTTATTCATATTTCTGCTGGCATTCTTGATTCCAGCTTGTGCTTCTTCAAGCCCGTTTCTCATGATGTACCTGCATAAAAGTTAAATAAGCAGGGTGACAATATAGCCTTGACATACTCCTTTTCCTATTTGGAACCAGTCTGTTGTTCCATGTCCAGTTCTAACTGTTGCTTCCTGACCTGAATATAGGTTTCTCAAGAAGCAGGTCAAGTAGTCTGTTATTCCCATCTCTTTCAGATTTTTTCAGTTTATTGTGATCCACACAGTCAAAGGCTTTGGCATAGTCAATAAAGCAGAAATAGATGTTTTTCTGGAACTCTCTTGCTCTTTCCATGATCCAGCATATGTTGGCAATTTGATCTCTGGTTCCTCTGCCTTTTCTAAAAACAGCTTGAACATCAGGAAGTTCACGGTTCACGTGAACTGAAGCCTGGCTTGGATAATTTTGAGCATTACTTTACCAGCATATGAGATGAGTGTAATTGTGTGGTAGTTTGAGCATTCTTTGGCATTGCGTTTCTTTGGGACTGGAATGAAAACTGACCTTTTCCAGTCCTGTGCCCACTGCTGAGTTTTCCAAATTTGTTCTCATATTGAGTGCAGCACTTTCACAGCATTATCTTTCAGAATTTGAAATAGCTCAACTGGAATTCCATCCCCTCCACTAGCTTTGTTCGTAGTGATGCCTTATAAGGCCCACTTGACCTCACATTCCAGGATGTCTGGCTCTAGGTAAGTGATCATACCATCGTGATTATCTTGGTTGTGAAAATCTTTTTTCTACAGTTCTTCTGTGTATTCTTGCCACCTTTTCTTAATAGCTTCTGCTTCGGTTCGGTACATGCCATTTCTGTCCTTTATCAAGCCTATCTTTGCACGAAATGTTCCCTTGGTATGTCTAATTTTCTTGAAGAGATCTTTAGTCTTTCCCATAAGATATCTATACCCTCTGAGAATGCTTCTCAAGCATTAAGTAATGCATTGGTTTAATATATGATGAGGAATCCATGAAGGCAACTGAAGAAGTTTTATAAGATATGTAAAAATTAAAGAGAAAATAAGAATACATGAAGAATATCTGAGAATTGAATTAAACTTGGGGGGAAAAAATTTCATGATCATGAAGAAAATGATAAAAGTTGTCAACATCTTCAGTGACTGACAGTGAAACATGGACCAGTGACAAAGCAGGGTATTGTGTCGTGTAGCCAGATGATGCAGGATAATTTTTAACTCAAAACTGTACAAATACAATTTTGAGAATATGCCCAGGAAACAGGCAGGACATGACCAGATGGTACTCTCATTGTGCTGTTGGACTCTGAACACTTCTTTGGTCTCTGCCTGGAGTTATGAGGCCCTAACTCATGCTTTCCACCATCTGAAGTGCATAAAAGATTCATAAGGTTCCAGACCTGGCCTGGGGATTAGAATACCCAAGTATAGATAATTAAAATACCCTTAAATTAACATAATAATCTTTTATGGTAGCCAAATACCTGCCCCTTGGCCACTTAGTTAGCGTACAGTTCCTTCTTCTTCAGATTGGTCTCGCTATTTTATGACTTTATTTATGTTCTCCCTTAGTGCACTAAATCCATGGTCTATGCCATGGTTCTAACTCAGAGCTACAGAGTGGTTAGCTGATTTGTAGTAATTCCTCATCTATCCACTTCTTCATTTGAGTTGGTTATTGGTGAAAGCGAGGTGTTTCAGTCATGTCCAACTCTTCACAACCCACGGACTGTAGCCTGTCAGATTCCTCTGTCCATTGAATTCTCCAGGCAAGAATAATGGAGTAGGTTTCCATCCTCTGCTCCAGAGGATTTTTCCAACCCAGGGATTGAAACTGGGTCTCCTGCATTGGAGGTAGATTCTTTACCAAGTCACCAGGGAAGCCCAGTTATTTGGTGAAGATTATCTGCAAATACTGTGAGTTGATTCTGAAGGAAGGGATCATATTTACACATACAAAACAAACCTGAATGTAGTACTTAAGCAAAGAGAAGTGTACCTGTAGAAAACAATCTCTCTGAAACTAAGAAGTTAAGGAATTGAATGATTTTTGGAACTCATAATGAGTGAGGATTTTGGCAGATTTTTAAGATAAAATAAAAGGACTGGTTGACATTCAGTGTGAGTACTAGAGCAGAATAAATATTGATTTGGCAAAATTTCAGAAGACAGAAACACAGCCAAACTGTAACTGAATGTTGATCATGAAACCTCGTCTGTGGTTACTTACCTATGACCAAAGAAGAATTAAGAAATTATTTTTAAAATACATTTTTCTTCTTATTCTTGATGTCAGATTTCTACTTCTTGACAATGTCTCTTATTTCAAGGTTCATAGTAGGTTCAAAACAATCATATACCTCTGAACAAAATATCAGGAGAGCACTATGATTTTGAAATGAATGCTTCATATCAGAAGCTATCTGAAATCACAAATGAGGAGCCAGGAGACAAACATTCTCCTGTTCACTCTTATGAGTTGTTTCTGTAATATGATAAAATTCCTAATGGATTTATGAAGGGGTGAATATATTTTGTATGTGGGAGAAATAGAAATAATCTATGGGTAGAAGATGAACTGCTTGGTTTCACCTGTCTACAAATACTTGGTAACTCCAATTACCAAGAAGTAAATCCTAATCATCCTCCCCTCGAGGACTTAACGTGGTTACTTGCTTCTAATGATTAGTATAGAGCAGAAGGTATGGTTTGTAATTTAGGAGACTACGTTATATACCTTTGTGCTTTTCTATCTGATCTCTAGTTCAGATTATTTGCTCTGAAGGAAGGCAGCTGCTACATCATGAGTACACTTAAGTTGCTATGGAGAAGCCTACAGAGAATAGGTTTAAGGAGGCTGATGGCCAGCAGTCTGGAAGGAACTGTGGTCTCCTACCAAGAGCCATGTAAGTGAGTCATCTTTTGATGTTCAGATAACCATAACTCCTGTCAAAATCTTAACTACATTCATATAAAATAACTTTAGCCAGAACCTTGCATCTCAGCCACATTCAAGTTCCTGACCCACTGAGATTATCAGATAATAAATGTATGTTGTTCAGAGCCCCTAAGTTGTGGGATAATTTTTATACAGTAATAGATAATTAATATACCAACTCAGACATGAAACTTAGTTGGATTTTCCAAATACCAGTGGAAGAGAAATTAACAGGCTGCTTTGTCCTGTGCTCTGAAAAAGATTTACCTGAAGATTTTTTAAACTTATTTGCATATTTATTTTTTAAAATTTTACTTTATTATACTGTATTGGCTTTGCCATACATCAACATGAATCTGCCATGGGTGTACATGTGTTCCCAATCCTGAACCCCGCCTCACACCTCCCTCCCCATACCATTTCACCAGCCCTAAGCATCCTGTATCCTGCATCGAACCTAGATTGGTGATTCGTTTCTTATATGATATTATACATGCTTCAATGCCATTCTCCCAAATCATCCCACCCTCTCCCTCTCCCACAGAGTCCAAAAGACTGTTCTATACATCTCTGTCTCTTTTACTGTCTTGCACACAGCGTTATCATTACCATCTTTCTAAATTTCATATATATGTGTTAGTATACTGTATTGGTGTTTTTCTTTCTGGCTTACTTCACTCTGTATAATTGGCTCCAGTTTCATCCACCTCATTAGAACTGATTCAAATGAATTCTTTTTAATGGCTGAATAATATTCCATTGTGTATATGTACCACAGCTTTCATATCCATTCATCTGTTGATGGACATCTAGGTTGCTTCCATGTCCTGGCTATTATAAACAGTGCTGCGATGAACATTGAAGTACACATGTCTCTTTCAATTCTGGTTTCCTCAGTAGTGGGATTGCTGGGTCATAAGGCAGTTCTATTTCCAGTTTTTTTAGGAATCTCCTCACAGTGCATATTTGCATATTTGAAGTCAGGTATGCTTTATTTTTATCATTTGTCTTACATATCTGGAGAAATATCCATAATTCTTACTGACTGACCCTTGGTTGGGAAGAAGGTTTAAAAGGGAGGGGACATATGTATACCTATGGCGGTATCCTGTTGATGTATGTCAAAAACTATCACAATATTGCAAAGTAATCATCCTCCAATTAAAAAGTTAAATTAAATTTTAAAAAAGAAGTGAGAAATTTTACAGAGATAAAGAGTTTGAGGAAAGGAACATACTGAAAAAAAGTTTGCAAATATTAAGCATAGATAAATCCTACAGAATGTTATTACATTACACTGAAGTGTGCTTGTGCAGGTATCTTCTTGTAAAATAAAGCCCAATAAACAAACAAAAAAAAATCAGATATTTATTTGAACACTTTTCAAAGATTAAAAAATACAAGAAAGTACTTACTTGTATAAATATATGAAAGTAAATTTTCCTTGGTGGAGTTAACCACACATAAATTTTAAAAAGACAGACAGTTCACAAAAACGTACAAATAACCCACCTCTCAATTCATGCATCAAAAATGTTTTCTCTGACATAGAGATAAAAATTGATCTGGACATTTATGGTTTCTTTGATTTTGATTTACTCTAATATCAATATTCCTTGAATGTTTTTGCACTCAGCACCATATCAGAATCGAGATGTATAACAAAATTCTGAGAATATTAATGTCTTTTGTCCAAAGGTTAGCTCTGAAAATATGAAAAAGAAATTGTAGATTACTTAAGGCAATTGTAGATTACTTACTTTAGAACAAATTTTGTTTGATAAATGTTTTATCTTTATCGTGAATAAGTTAATTTTCATTTCATAAAGTTTATTTTTGTGGTAAATAGATTCAAATATTTATTTAAAAAGTTATTATTTGAGCAGAGGATTTGTTACTGACTGAAAAGATAATTTTCAATTTCAATTATGCAATATCAATGCACTTAGGATTATCGAGTTCTTGATGTAAAGATACATATGTAATCTACAGTTTAAGGCTCACTGGAATAGGTATTTTCCATATAGATTTATGACTACTGAGCAGCAACTGGAAAACCAATGATCGTTTTACCATCACAGAAAATAAATTCAACCAAGGACAATGACTAGTCAACCATGAAATTGTGCACTTAAGCAGACTTCACACTGACAACAGAAATGCTGAAGGGAATTTATATATACTTGCTAGGGTCTCATCTGCTGAGTGTTATTCTGCAAATTCTTTTCTATGATCCATTTGTAGTGAAAACAGCACTATATCCATTTGCTATTTCAGTGTCTATTCTCAAGACTTAGATAGTTGAAAGATAGTTAGTTCAAATTTAAAAAGGCAATAACTCATATTTTCACTTCAGTTTCTCCAAGAAAGATCTTTTTGATGGATCAAGAATAGCTAAATATTGAGAAATAACCTAGAAGATAAAAATCATGTCACAAATATCCATATTTAAAACAATAATTATGCATATTGATTACTTAAAGGTAATCCTCAGAAACAAAGAGCATAGACCTGATTACTATCCCCATTTTCATAGGTCAAGAAACTAAGGCTAAGATGTTAACTAAATTGTCCAGTGTCATAATTTTGAACCCATTCAGTCTTTCTTTCAAGTTCATGTTCTTAAACATCGGGCAATTTGATATGACCTCTAACTGTGAGTTTTATATATACATATTCAATTACAATAAAATATCTATCAATGTCAACATTTAAATATTTTAAAATACAGTTTAAGAATATTTCTTATTTTATGTGTAACATATACAATAATTATAATAGTGTTATAATTATTAACACTGCATTCAGGTCAAGAATACAACAGTTAGAACTGGACATAGAACAACACACTGGTTCCAAATCTGGAAAGGAGTATGTCAAGGCTGTATATTGTCACCCTGCTTATTTAACTTATATGCAGAGTACGTCATGCAAAATGCTGGGCTGGATAAAGCACAAGCTGGAATCAAGATGGCTGGGAGAAATATCAGTAACCTCAGATTGGCACATGACACTAGCCTTATGGCAGAAAGCAAAGAACTAAAGAGCTTCTTGATGAAAGTGAAAGAGGGGAGTGGAAAAGTTGGCTTAAACCTCAACATTCAGAAAACTAAGGTCATGGCATCTGGTCTTTATGGCAAATAGATGGGGAAACAATGGAAACAGTAGCTGACTTTATTTTTTGTACTCCAAAACCACTGCAATGGTGACTGCAGCCATGAAATTAAAAGACGCTTGCTTCTTGGAAGAAAAGTTATGACAAACCTAGACAGCATATTAAAAAGCAGAGACATTACTTTGCCGAGAAAAGTCCATCTAGTCAAGGCTATGGTTTTTCCAGTAGTCATGTATGGATGTGAGATTTGGACTATAAAGAAAGCTGAGCACCGAAGAATTGATGCTTTTGAAGTGTGGTGTGGGAGAAGACTCTTGAGAGTCCCTTGGACTGCAAGGAGATCCAACTAATCCATCCTAAAGCAAACCAGTCCTGAATATTCATTGGAAAGACTGTTGCTGAAGGTGAAGCTCCAAGACTTTGACCAGCTGATGCAAAGAACTGACTCATTGGGAAATATTGAAGGCAGGAGGAGAAGTGGACGGCAAAAAATGAGATGGTTGGATGGCCTCACCAACGCGATGGACATAAATTTGAGCAAGCTCTGGGAGCTGGTGATGGACAGGAAAGCCTGGCATGCTGCAGTCCATAGGGTCACAAAATGATGTAATATAAATATTATATCATTCATTATGGTGGCTTTGTTGTAAAGAATCTGCCTGCCAATGCAAGAGACCCAGGTTCAGTCCCCAAGTCAGGAAGATCCCCTGGAGGAGGAAACAACAACCCATTCCAGTATTCTTGCCTAGGAAATCCCATGGACAGAGGAGCCTGGTGGGTTACAGTCCATAAGGTGCCAAAAGAGTCAGATCTGTCTTAGCAACTAAGCAATAGCAACAACACACCAGGAACTAGACTGAGGGTCTCACAAAAATTATTCAAAAATCTTCCCAATAGTGCTCCATACTTATTTTACACATGAGGCCATAATCTAAAGCAGATTGTGCAACTTCTCTAAATCCTATTACTGATTTATCACAGATTCAGTACTGAAACACATCTGTTTAAAGGACATTAATAAATAAAAACTAACCTTTAATTTTATGGATTTCTTATTATATTACTGAAAATAATTTTAGGCCAATATTGATGTTTATAGATTTCTCTATATCTATTTAAATAAATTGTCTAATCTGATTTATCTGAAATTAAGCAGTATGCAACAACTAGGTATTAAAACCCTACTTTATATGCCTGAAAGTTTAGGGAACAATGTGATGAATAAAAACATAAGAAAATAACAATAATTATTAGATATTTTTCATATACATTTTACTGTTCTTTTTAAACATTTTTAAGTATTTCTTTCTGCATTTCAGACTCTTTGTGGACCATGATGGCTACTCCTTTTCTTCTGAGGGATTCCTGTCTGCAGTAGTAGCTATAATGGTCATCTGAGTTAAATTCACCCATTCTAACTATATGCATATCTGTCATGGGATAAACAAGTTTACATCGTTAACCATTTCTGAGGATAACTTGTTTAATAACAAATTTATACATTAGCAGAAAATCCAGTTTATTACTTCTAAACAGAGAAAATGGATTTTCATTCAATCTTTGTCTTTTTTGACAAAAATTTACTTGAATATCCAGAAATCATATAAATGAACCAAAAGTGCTTAACCTCAAACATGAACTTTGACATGGGAATAGTTGTTCTGGAGTTGTCATTAGAGCTGCTGTCTGCATTGAGCAATAACAGAAATTTCAAGCACCAGAAGTGGCAGAAGCAGGGAAATTCTTCAGACTCTCTGGGTCACTCTATCTACACAGGCTTCCACAATTGCCTGAGGCAGGAGTATATTATATTGTATGATCACTTATTATAGCAATAGAATATTTCAGTTCAGTTCAGTCACTCAGTCATGTCCGACTCTTTGCGACCCCATGAAATGCAGTACGCTAGGCCTCCCTGTCCATCACCAACTCTCAGAGTTCACTCAGACTCAAGTCCACCGAGTCAGTTATGCCATCCAGCCATCTCATCCTCTGTCATCCCCTTCTCCTCCTGACCCCAATCCCTCCCAGCATCAGAGTCTCTAATAGAAGAGTTGCTGAACCTCAAAGGGACCATGCTTGATTTCCCACACCAGCAACAAGAGAGAAGCAAACAGAACCAGTCTTTTGAAATCAGAAAATCATTTTGTGTAAATAGTGCACATATGGTGAAAGGAGGTACAGAAATCTGTGAGAGAAAAGCTGGTTTTCCTCATTTGCTTGAAGAGTAGAACTTTTGTTTTCACTTTGGCATGATAATGGCTTGTTCAAAGACCAAAACTGAAAAATAATAACTCATGTACTCATGTATATAGATGAAACTGAAAATTGAATGTTGTGTGTAAAATATACATTAGCCTATACACATATGCACAGTAATCTTTATATTGACGATTACAGCTTAGTATTTTTGTTATTAAAATGTTTGTTCTTTTAATGTTATAGAACTCTTTTCATCAGCTTTTCTGTCTTGGTCATCTTAATTAGAGAAACTGTCTCAGATTATAGAAGCAGAGGACCAAATGGATAAACCATTACTTTTTAATGGAGAAGATACTTCACTTTAAGTGCAAAAGCATTTTCATTATCTGGTTGTGTGTGTGTGCATGCAATCAGATAAAAATTTCAGATGTATTGCAATGGCAAACTTCAAAAGGCATATGCATCCACTGTCTCTTATACACATCTTATGCATGGCTCTTAAAACAGATATAAAATCAAAATAAAATGTTTAGCTTTTATTTTAAAAGTTATCATTGATATTTATACTTGAAATTGAAGGTTGCCTTGGCAATTATTGTCATCAGGTAACCAAAATATTCATTAAACAATATTTATAATTAATCAATAAAGTACTTAAGACATTACATTGCAAAAATCTAAAGCATAAGGCAAAGTTGTACATAGGAAGAAAAAAATAATAGCTATTGTTTACTAAACATGCTTCTTTAGATATTGAATGTAAAAAGGATAGCAAAATATAGGTGAAGTGCAAGATGGGATGGAAATAGCCAGCATGAAAAGATATATTTGCATTTATGCTTTGCTTTCTACAAACAAATATACCTCATCAAAATGATATATTTCAAAAGCTGCTTTCCTTGCAATTTTCAAATCACTTTTCATTTTACCTTAGATGAACATTATATAGTGTATAAACTATAAGACAAAATTTTTAAGGAAAAAATAACCAGCAAAAATTAGCCCTTGTTGACTTATGAATTTATACAGTCACTAAAAGCATTATATTAAGTACAGCAATATCAGTTGTTTGGAAAATGATCCTTATCAATTTCAATTGTTTGGAAACTAATCCTTATCAATTTAGTCAAAAATATGGTATTTTCCAACATATTTAAGACTTTGGGGTGCAACAGATGTTTATCTCTTTAAAGCAAGATCAGTTAGGTTAAGTCACTCAGTCGTGTCCGACTTTTTCGACCCCATGAATTGCAGTATGCCAGGCCTCCCTGTCCATCACCAGCTCCTGGAGTTCACGCAGACTCACGTCCATCAAGTCAGTGAAGCCATCCAGCCATCTCATCCTCTGTCGTCCCCTTCACCTCCTGCCCCCAATCCCTCCTAGCATCAGAGTCTTTTCCAATGAGGCAACACTTCGCATGAGGTGGCCAAAGTACTGGAGTTTCAGCTTTAGCATCATTCCTTCCAAAGAAATCCCAGGGTTGATCTCCTTCAGGATGGACTGGTTGGATTTCCTTGCAGTCCAAGGGATTTTCAAGAGTCTACTCCAACACCACAGTTCAAAAGCATCAATTTTTCGACGATCAGCCTTCTTCACAGTCCAACTCTCACATCCATACATGACCACAGGAAAAACCATAGCCTTGACTAGACGTTGTGGGTTTGTCATATATAGCTTTTATTATGTTGAGGTATGTTCCTTCTGTTCCTGCTTTCTGGAGAGTTTTTATTATAAATGGATGTTGAATTTAAAATAAACTTATCAATGTGTATAAAAATGATGCTATGACTTTAACTGGGATTGCATTGAATCAATATATATTGATTCAATATAAAATATTCAAAAAGAACATATATTTTGAAGAGGAACTTATATTTTTACAATCCTTAGTGTATTCTTCTCTTTACTTAGCTCTTCAGTTTTTCTCAGCAATATTTAAAAATTTTATGTACAAGGATGCTGCACAGTTTGCCCTAGATATATATGTTAGAGATTTGATGTCTTTTATGGTAAAATTAATGCTTTCTTTTAACATTTTTATTTTCTAATTGTTTTTGTCTAGCAGCCATGTTAAATTTACTTATTGATTCTATCAAATGCTTTTGGATTTTTCTGTGTTCATAATCATTTCTTCTGCAAGCAATGTCCACTGATTTGTTCCTTTACAAGCCTTTGTGATTTTTTTCCTTTTTATATTATTGTACTGGGTGGTGCATCTGGTACAAAGTTGAATAGAATTGATAATATCAAATTTCCTTATCTTGTTCCTAGTCTTAACAGGAATTTTTTTATATGCTTTTATTAAATGTAATTTTTGCTTTGGACTTTTTTATACATTTCTTTATCAGATTAAGAAGATTTGCTTCTATCCC
>SJYT01021861.1:84322-98567 GCA_006410635.1 Cephalophus harveyi | reverse complement strand
AAGAAAAGTTATGACCAACCTAGATAGCATATTCAAAAGCAGAGACGTTACTTTGCCGACTAAGGTCCGTCTAGTCAAGGCTATGGTTTTTCCTGTGGTCATGTGTGGATGTGAGAGTTGGACTGTGAAGAAGGCTGAGTGCTGAAGAATTGATGCTTTTGAACTGTGGTGTTGGAGAAGACTCTTGAGGGTCCCTTGGACTGCAAGGAGATCCAACCAGTCCATTCTGAAGGAGATCAACCCTGGGGATTTCTTTGGAAGGAATGATGCTAAAGCTGAAACTCCAGTACTTTGCCCACCACACGTGAAGAGTTGACTCATTGGAAAAGACCCTAATGCTGGGAGGGATTGGGGGCAGGAGGAGAAGGGGACGACAGAGGATGAGATGGCTGGATGGCATCACGGACTCGATGGACGTGAGTCTGAGTGAACTCCGGGAGATGGTGATGAACAGGGAGGCCTGGCGTGCTGTGATTCATGGGGTCACAAAGAGTTGGACACGACTGAACAACTGAACTGAACTGAACACTTTATATGATCTTTGCAAATAAACTGCTTCTAAATTCATTAGTTCACTTGATCTTTGTAAGTTTCCTGAGTGACACAGAGAGTATATATAATACTTTTTCTTTCTATAGAAGAAAAGCAAGACTCTCACGGTTCATGCAATTACTCAGTTTTTCATGTTTTTTTCCAAAAAATATTTTGAAGCCCTACTCATAGTACACAATTAGTCAGAAATTATCCTGAAATTATCTTTGAAATGTCAACAAAGTCACCCTCACTATGCCATATTGCTTTCTTTTTTTAGCCATTTAAATTATCTTTGCTCATTCTTCAGTCCTTTTGGTCTACTTCCAACTTATTTCTACCACCTAACAAGATTAAGAGAGAAAGAAAGAAAATTGCCTTATATTGAAGTGGTAAGGAACTACTTGTTTTTATTTTTGTTGTCAGTTTATTAAAATGTCATACCTTGAATTAGATAATCAGTTTTCTAAACGCAACTTAATTTAAGATAAAATGAGAAATTATAGAATTTTAGAATATCTATACTTCTCTCATACACAATGATTAGCTTTGAAAGGGGGAATCTTGGAGTCAAGTGTTTGCAGATTAGCTTTGAAAAGAAGTCTTGGTCTTGGTGTCACGGGTTTGTGGAAAAGACTCTACCAGAGCCTGTATCTACCAGAGATACAATTTTGAAGTTTATTTCTGCCATGACTTAATTCTTAAACTTTGACTAAAAGTAATATTCCTCTCCCATTAGGCGTGAAGCATGATAAAATAGAAATTGGCCTTACTTAAAGTTACTCTGCTCCTCTGCCAAAAGAGTGCAATATTTTAACATTATTTTGGAATGAGTCTATATAAAATTAAAGAGATGAGGATTGCTAGCAGAGGGCCTTCCTCAAGGACCACCATACAAATTTCATCAACCTAATCCTGGATGTGGGTGGTTGGGGAACATATTCATCCTATAGTTCAAAAGTATACATCCTAAAATAAAAGAATATTTGGCCCAAACTGTCAATAGTGCCAGTGCTAGTAGTTGATAAATTCTGGTCTAGAGTATAAGAGGAGAAGGCAATGGCACCCCACTCCAGTACTGTTGCCTGGAAAATCCCATGGGTGGAGGAGCCTGGTGGGCTGCAGTCCATGGGGTCGCTAAGAGTCAGACACGACTGAGCGACTTCACTTTCACTTTTCACTTTCATGCATTGGAGAAGGAAATGGCAACCCACTCCAATATTCTTGCCTGGAGAATCCCAGAGGCATTGGGCCCCCATCTATGGGGTCGCACAGAGTCGGACATGACTGAAGTGACTTAGCAGCAGCAGCAGCAGCAGCAGAGTAAAAGAGATTCCATCTTTTTTATTACTTAATAAGCTAATTTTTAAAAAAATAAAAAATGTCCTTTCATATCTCTAGATATGAAACATATCTCTAGATAACCTGATTAGCTGATTTTAGAATTAATTTCTCTTTAAAATTCAACTGTATGACATAGGCATTTCAGGTGGTTTTAGTCATTAGGACACAGGTAGACAAATGCCATATTTATAAACTGGATATAACACCTCACTCATAGAATTCCTGAGTATTAGAGATAATAAAGATAATGAGGGAATCACATTTACATAAAGTACACAGAATATTAGTTATTATTATTCAGTGTACAAGTTCTTTTTTCTTGTAATTAGTATTAGAATTTTACCTGCAGTTTACCCAGCTTTCAACAGATGTTGATGATGTTTTAACACATGAAACATCTCACAAAAAACTAATGGGACTAAACCAAGAATACAGTCCATCTGATTAAAAATTTGTAATTAGAGGATCAGAGTGAGCATCAGATTATACTCCATAATAAAATCATATAAAATGAAAATTTGTCATGTTCTCTGTTACTTTGTATACTTTGTATGAGTAGTACATGCCTGCTTTAGCTTTTACTGAGTTTCTTACAGCCATGTAGCTACAGTTTAAGTAATTTGAACACTAGTTGCCACTCTTGTATTCTTACTTAAATAAACACAATTACACATTTCAGTGTTTTTCAACAAATTTAGGCCAATGTTTAAACCTTTAATCAACTGTATTTTATATGAACTTCTGACATTATAGCATTGTTTTTGTGATTTACCAACAGAAGTGGAATATGCATCTAAAACATACTCAGGACACACATAGACTATGCAGCTACTATGATATTTACCACTAAAATTTCTCATTTTCTTTCATGTTGAAGGGCTGCTATAAATCAGTTTTAATTACACTTCCAAAACCTAAGCTAATATGCCTATCTGGGAAGGTCTTCTTTCTTCAAGTAAGGTTCAAGAAGAATTAGCTTTGCAGTGATTATTTTCCCCTGTTGGCCTAACAATCTTGAGAAAGAAGAATAAAGCTGGAGGCATCATATTCCCTGATTTCAAACTATACTACAAAGCTACAGTAGTCAAAACAGTATGGTACTGGTGCAATACAGACTCATTGATTAATGGAACTCATTGATAAATAGAGGGCTCAGTAATAAACCCACATTTATATGGTCAGTTAATCTATGATATAGGAGTCAAAATACAGTGGGGAAAGACAGCCTCTTCAGTGAAAGTGTTGGGAAAACTGGATAGCCACATGCGGAAGAATTAAACTAGTTTCTCATACCATGTATAAAAGTAAACTTAAAGTAGATTAAATGCATAAATGTAAATCTGAAACCATAAAACTAGAAGAAAACCTAGGTAGTACACTACTTGACATTGATCTTACTAATATTTGGGGAGATCTGTCTCCTCAGTCAAGGGAAACAAAAGAATAAATAGGACTATATCAAATTAAGCTTTTGCACTGTGAAGGGCACTATCAAAAAAATGAAAAGGCAGCCTACTGAATGGGAGAAGATATTCACCAATGATATATCTGTTTAGGCACTAATATCCAAAATATACAAATAAGGTGTACAACTCGGTGTCAGAGAAACAAAAACCTGTCTAGAAAATTGGCAGAGTACCTGAATAGACATTTATCCAAAGAGGACGCACAGATGGCCAACAGACACATGAAAAGATGCTCAATGATCAATAATCATTGGGAAAAGACAAAGCACATTTACAATGAGATGTCACTTCACACCTGTCAGAATGGCTGTTAGCAAAAAGAAAACAAATGGAAAGTGTTGGCAAAGATATACAGAAAAGGGAATACATACACAATGAAATATTACTCAACCATAAGGAAGAATGACATCTTGGCATTTGTTACAAAATAGATGGATCTAGAGGATATTATGCTAGGTGACCCAGGTCTCCGGCATTGCAGGCAGATTCTTTACTAGCTGAGCCACAAGGGAAGCCTGACATAAGTCAGAGAAAGACAAATATTGTATGAACTCACGTATATGTGAAATCTAAGAACAAAGCAGTATGAAAACTGACTCATATATACAGAACAGATAGTTGCCTGAGGGAAGAGAAGTTGGGCTGGGGGTTAAATGTTAAAGGGGACTAAGAAGTACAAACTTCAGTTATAAAATAAGCCATGGGAATGTATTATACAGCCTAAGAAATATGGTCAGTAATATTGTAATAACTTTGGGACAGTTTATTACTAGATTTGTAGTAGTGATCCTTTTATAATGTATGAAAATATAAAATCACTACATAGTATACCTGTATTAGTAATCTAATAAAAAATAAAATAATAAAATTGAAAACAGTTAAAAATTAACTGCCATAGAAATTAGATAAGAATTTATCTTTGATTTCAGAATACATGAGTTTTGATGAGAACCAAGAAGAACAAGGGGGAGGTTGATCAGGGGATATGTCAAGAGAAGACATCTGGGTATAAGAGCAGGCAGAGGCATTATGACAGTACCAGTCTCTGGGGATACCTGAATGGACAAAAAGGAGTGTGAAATGTGGAAAATATAGCAATAAATATTTCTACCATAATTTTGTTCATGGCATATGTGTGATGATTTGGGGTATAAAACAACTATATCTTAAGTCCTTTTTAATTTAGGTTTGTGAAAAATATCCCCTAAACATGTTATTGTAATGAATTACCAGGTAACTAAATTAAAAAAAAAAATTACAATAGAGTATCCTAGGAGAATGGAGAATGAGATACCTATAGATAATACCTATATAGGGAGAAGTAGAAATAGTAAATCTTGCCTGTATCATAGTAACTGACATTTCTACGTTCAAATAATGTTTACTTTGACTAATCCAACTTTGAAAAAGTTGCAGAATTGGTTGCTGTATATATGTTCAGCAATGCCTTGCATAATTTCAGGCATATGGAAGTTCACTAGATGTATCAATTCAGTTCAGTTGCTCAGTCGTGTCTGACTCTTTGTGACCCCATGAATCGCAGCACACCAGGCCTCCCTGTCCATCACCAACACCCAGAGTTTACCCAAACTCATGTCCAATGTGTCGGTGATGCCATCCAACCATCTCATCCTCTNGCTCAGTCGTGTCCGACTCTTTGCGACCCCATGAATCGCAGCACGCCAGGCCTCCCTGTTCATCACCATCTCTCGGAGTTCACCCAGACTCACATCCATCGAGTCAGTGATGCCATCCAGCCATCTCATCCTCGGTCGTCCCCTTCTCCTCCTGCCCCCAATCCCTCCCAGCATCAGAGTCTTTTCCAATGAGTCAGCTCTTCGCATGAGGTGGCCAAAGTACTGGAGTTTCAGCTTTAGCATCAGTCCTTCCAGTGAACACCCAGGACTGATCTTCTTTAGGATGGACTGGTTGGATCTCCTTGCAGTCCAAGGGACTCTCAAGAGTCTTCTCCAATACCACAGTTCAAAAGCATCAATTCTACGGCGATCAGCCTTCTTCACAGTCCAACTCTCACATCCATACATGACCACTGGAAACACCATAGCTTTGACTAGACAGACCTTTGTTGGCAAAGTAATGTCTCTGCTTTTGAATATGCTATCTAGGTTGGTCATAACTTTCCTTCCAAGGAGTAAGCGTTTGCTGAATGGATAAATGAATGAATGAATGTATTAATTAGGTTATAGATTACATAAGCACATATGTGCCACAAATGTTAACTGGTCATTCTAGAGACCAAAATGTAACTTGGATTTTATATTTAGTAAAATATTATTAATTTTAAATGAGTTATGAGAGAGAAGAGTTAATTCATGATAAATTTTAAGTTAACTCTAAAAAAAGGATAAATGAAATCTACAGCTTTCCATGGATATGTGTTTCTCTTTAAGATAAATCTATTTTTATTTTCTTCTGAGTGTGTTTTCAAGTTGAACTGTAAATGTTCTTTTCTATTTTAGATGAAAAATTTGCTGAGGCAAGAAAAAAAATAGGCTCTTTTCCCCTCATTTCAAAACCTTTTCCTGACCGTCCAAAACAGAAGAAAATCAATTAACATGTCCTTATTCCAGTCACAATACATAACTGTCTTAGGCTTTTTGGAGACATTAAACATTAGATCCTCTGTTAACTAGAAAGAACATTTATTTTTCTAATAATAAATAAGTTATGAATGCATTGTTGGATCACTTTAACGAGCAAGAAAAAGTATGAAATCCATACTGCTCCTCCAGAGGTCTTTTTCTTACCAATTAGTTATTAAAATGTGAAATATACAATAAAATATAATAGAAATAACTAACCAAATAAATCATATGAGAAAAATTTCAAAGATATAATGTATTTTTGACAATGTAAGAGTGAGATGGTTGGATGGCATCAGCGACTCAATGGACATGAGTTTGTGCAAACTCCAGGAGATAGTCAGGGACAGGGAAGCCTGGTGTGCTGCAGGCCATGGAGTCACAAGGAGTCACACACGACTTAGCAACTGAAAAGCAAGCAATAAGAGTAGTCTTAGAGAGTTTTTAACATGACATATTATGTCTTTACTTCATAACTTTACTTATATACTGTTATTTGAGGATGGAGGAATATATCAAACTCTGTTTAAAGCTTTCTTATACAGTGGATGTCATAAAGAGTATTTTATTTTTTATTTTCATATATATGAGTAATGCATTGTTAAGTAATGTAATCAAAATGCAGAAATCTGTGGTTCTAAGATCTAAGATTTAATTCATTTTATAGAATGTGATAAATTTTAGTACACAGTCCAAGAATTTTTCACAAATAATAGTTAAATTTATAATATAAAATAAATACATGGATGTTGAGAAATATTCCATAATTTGATTTTGAAAATTAAAGAAAGTTGAAATTAAAAAACAAAACATACCTATCCATTACTACTGTTTGATCCTCCCACTTTGGAGAATAAAATGCCACACTAAATTAACCCCTTCTGTCACTAGCGCTGTCTTGGTACTGTCCCTTTGTTTAGCTTCCCCAGATGAAAATCCAAATCAATAAAGACCTCATTCTAGAAAAGCTCCTGAAAGTAAACAAGCATTAAGGAACAAAAATGGATTTTCCAAAAAGCATGAAGTTACTTTTGCAAGTCTGTTTTATCTTTATCAATATATATACTTGATGTTTATAGAATCATAGAATTTACAGCATTGAAAGGGACTTTAAAGATGGTCCAGAAAGATGCCACATGCTGTGGAGCAACTAAGCCCTGGTGTCACAACTGTTGAGCCTGTGCTCTAGATCCTGGGCGCTGCATCTCCTGAGCTCACATGCTGCAACTGCTGAATCCTGCATGCCCTAGATAGCCTGTGCTCTGCAGCAAGAGAAGCCACCACAGATGAGAACACTGCACAATACAATGAAGGGCAGCCCTTGCGTGCTACACCTTGAGAAAAGCCCGTGCATCAGTGAAGGCCCAGCGCAGCCAAAGATAAATTTAAAAAAATATATATATTTTGTTCGAAAGGTGTATGATGTGTATCTATGGAACATATTTCTTTGAACCTTGCTCCTATGATCCTTCAGTAGTGTGTCATAATGTATCACTAGGGCTTCTCAGGTGGCTGTAGTGGTAAAGAACCCACCTGCCAATGCAGGAGAGTTAAGAGACGTGGGTTCAATCCCTGAGTCAGGAAGATCCCCTGGAGAAGGAAATGGCCACCCACTCCAGTATTCTTGCCTGGAGAATCCTATGGACAGTTAGGCCTGGCGAGCTACCATCCATAGGGTCGCAAAGAGTAGGACAAGACTGAAGTGACTAAGCACACCCAGTGTATTGTATAGTTTAATGTTTGTAGGTTTTTAAAAGAAAGGATAATATTTGTGGAAGGAGAAACGGTAACTAGAATGTCTCTTTTACCTTACAAGTCTCATTAGTCCATATTGTCCTAGGGATTTTTCCACAGATACTAGCATTTACCTGGTAGCAACTAACAGAATTCTCAGAAAAGTTTCTAAGAAAACTTGTTTGCTGTTGTTTTAGTCACTAAGTTGTGTCTGACTCTTTGCGACCCCGTGAACTGTATCCCACGAGGCTCCTCTGTCCATGGGGCTTTCCAGACAAGAATACTGTAGTGGGTTGCCATTTGCTTCTCCAGGAGATTTTCCTGACCCAGGGATCAAACCTGCGTCTCCTGCATTGGCAGGTGGATTCTTTACCACTGAGACATCAGGGAAGGGCTATATTATTTAATATAGGAAAACATAATTAGACTCAAATGTCCTAGTTTTAAAATAATTAAAAACTCAACAAAAATAGTTTTAACTAAATCTCAGTTGTTACCTACTGCTTCTTAATCTACCTGTGTTGTGTCTTCCATGACTCAACGGCAGATTTTCCTTTGTTAGGAGTCATTATTGAGTGGGGATCAGTTATATCTTCTTTGTTCAGCAAAGCAGCATGATAAACTCAAGTCTGAAACCTTGACTTTTCTCATTGATTATCCCTGCATGGGTGTGAGCACTTTTACTAAAACATTGTAGGTTTATTTCCAGAGGGTAAAGTTTAACTTCCTCTAACTTCAGTCTCCATCAATGAGTATGATTGGGAGGGATTAAAAAAAAGAGACCTCTTCCCAAATACAATTTTTTTGCAGTGAAATGTACCCCCAACATGTTAAATGTTACTAACTAGGTGATAATACTATGAAATTTTCCTCTCTCAAGCATCCTTTACTTTTGCATGTGAATACTTGTGCTCAGTCGCTCAGTCTTGTCCACCTCTTTGCAACCCCATGACCTGTAGCCTGCCAGGCTCCTCTGTCCATGGGATTTTTCAGGCAGGAATACTGGAGTGAGTTGCTGTTTCCTACTCCAGGGGATCTTCCCAACCCAGGGAGCAAACCTGCGTCTCCTGCATCTCCTGCATGGATACTTGACCACTGCACCACCTAGAAGCCCATGTGAATACTTCCGATCACTCACAGCCGGATGAGCTATCTTTTTGTTTCTACCTCTTGAAAATTTTAAGTATATCTAAAGAAAACTATGGTAGTTTTTTCACAGATGCATCAAAAGCTATTGGAGGGAGGTTATTATGACACTGAGGTGATGATTACTTTTTAGACATGCAGACCAGGGTCAGAGACCAACTATTAGAACAAAAGATGCTCGTATCTCCTATCACTTGGGAAGTTACAAGAGTTTTGGGGCTCTTGCCAGTAATTGGGGATAGAAACCAATAAATGTATTTTCTATAATCTCACAGGGTCTTCACATAGTAAGTACTATACAAGTCTTTGTTATGTAAGCAAGCAAGAAAGAACTATAGACTCTTTAGTGTGTATGGGAATTGTAGGATAAGGTTAAAGTATTTTCAATTTGTAACTGCTTATTTTTACAAATAAGTGTTTCTCCCAAATTTCTAATGATTAAATGACTGAAGAGCACCGTACATGATCCTTGTGTTCAAAACTTGCTTCGTCAAAAGTTTTTCACCTTGGATTGTATACCATAGAGCTTTGAAAATTTTCAAGTAGAAAATACAACTTTGATAGTGTAAATTGTAATCTTCTTATTTAAAAAAACCCTACCTGATTATCTGGGCTTGAATTGTAATTTTAAGTTTAGTTTTGTTATTTTACTCAGTTTACACTTTAAAATAACAGGTGAATTTGAATATTCATAGGTACATTATTATCTGTGCCTCTTAAAAATAGCTGGAGTAACTTTTTTCCCTCGTAATCTGACCTGTCAATCACTCAGCAGCCCTCCCCGCCTCACTTTTCTGTGCCAAAATCTCCTGCTTCTGGGTTGTTTGGCTCTGAGTTAGCACTCAAAAGCTGAAATCCTACACTGAATAAATGGTCAATATTTATTTTATAAGTCTCCTGCTTTTATATCAGAATGGTGGATCATGTCATGCAGAAGTGAAATCTCAAGAGTGCTAATTAAATATCAAGAATTCAAACCTACATTAACTGCCTTTTTCTAAATGGCACATTTCAGTTGGCCTCAGACTCCAGATTCAATACTTCAGAACCTCTTTGTCCATTCAGATGTCCAGGAAGTATTGATTTGTGACAGACCCACTAACAAGGTTTTAGTTGCCATGTGAGTTTTGAAAGGTCTACGCAAGAGAACAGCAGCCACAACCCTGCATCTCATTCAGCCCAGAAGTTTGGGTTGCTTTTGTTCTTTAGCTCTCTGGAGACTGTTATCCACATAAAGCCAAAATATCCAAACAAGCCTACTTTAATGGGCTTCAGTTGTTGATTTGGAATTAGTTTCCCTTACTTCATCATTTCTCAAAGGTACACATTGAAACACCATGAAATTGAATGAATGTGTTGCTCAATTTTGGTTAGAAGAGGTGGTTTACTTTAGGAGAAGTGGGGCCCAACTGGATCACAGTTAGAAGGATGTAAAAGTACATTAACAGCAGACTTGCCTGGGAAGTGAAATCGTAGCTTTTCAGTAAGAGGGTGTGTGTGTGTGGGTGCATATTTGTGTGTGTGTTTGAATGTCTAAATCTTTGTTTCTGGAAATTAAAGTTAACTGTTAACTTACTACTGACTCAAATAATAATATGGTTAATCATAATCTGGTTAAGGTATTTATATGTAAACTTTAAGCAAATTGTTACTTTACATTAAGTACCTTAGCATATATTTTTACAGAGATAATGAGGATCTGGAGCATAGTGATGGTTTCATACAGAATTTATATTCCTATATTGAAATAATAAACATGAGTTAGCACTTATCAGTTGGATAGATAACACAGTTTGGTGATGTATCCTCTGGTATTTATTTACTTTTTAAGATGTCAGCATAAAAATCAGATTTTCTGTTTTATTTATGCTGTTGGGGCCAGTGTGAGGAAAGCAGGAGAGACTCCATCTTGAAGCCTGTCATTCATCTTAAAGGCAGGATGTGAACTGGGCCTGAACCCTGCCCAAGAGTGAGGAAACCGTTGCTAGTGAAAACCAGGTCTCCTGGAGAATTCCCTGCCTACAGTTTGCAAACAGAGATTGTAGTTGAGATCAGGCTGCCCCTGTTGGATTAACTGTGAAGACATCCCCCCTTGATGTATAATCATCATTCCCCCTCTTTAACCTTAATTAATTGTTTGTTCTTCTAGCACCTACTTGCTGTAAAACTCAATCATATACAACAAAGAGGTTGCTAACATGTAACCAGTCACGTATTTGGGGTTATAAAACTGGGTCTCTCAGAAACATCCGGGTCCTTGTTGAGAACTGATTCAGCTTGGACCCACTGGCTTAATAAACTGTACTCGACTGTCTTGAGTGTCCTCCGAGGTGTGTTTTGCGAATCTGGATTCCACAACAGTGCTGTTATCAATTCTTTAGAAAATCCTCTCATTCACATTTAATATGGTTTCCATACTCTCTGTATATATATGTAGTATATTTTATAAATGTATACAGTTTTTTATAAAATATAGGTAACTTGTCCAAAATTGTGTGAATGCCACTCAGCTGACAAAGTGGGAGGAGCACTTAGAAGTGGGTAAATTTGCACAGTGAGGCCAAACAAACTGAAACCTCTGAGTTTGGAGCAGAGAAAGGTTTATTGCAGGGTCATGCAAGGAAGACAGGTGGCTCATGCCCTAAAAAGCCTCAGCTTCCCTGAGGGTTTCTGCAAAGCATTTTTAAAAGCCAGGTGAGGAATGGGGGGTCGCAGGGGATATGATCAGTTGGGTCACAATTCTCTGATTCAGGGATGCTGAGATGGTATCACAGAGGTGAACTTTAACAAGTCCTTAGGCTCCAGGAGGCCTGGGGCTATGTGTTCATAGTCAACAATTAATTAACATCTTCCATTTGGTGGGAGGTTGTTTCACAGCTCTAAAACAAATTGGTGGGAGGTTGTTTCACAACTGTAAAACAACGCAGGAAATGTGCATCAAATACTGTTATTCAATAGGGTCTTCAGAAAGTAGAGGGTTCCAGGAAGGCCCCTTAGGGTCCTCTTAATTACAGGCATGGCTGTTGACTTAGAGCATTTCATACATCAGGAGAAGCATCACCATGACCATCTTTGTTCAGGTTTACTCTCTGTCTGCACTGCCTTTCACATCTGACATCACACAGGAAAATTCTACCCATCTTTGTCTTTCAGCACCTGTTCCCCGTTGGATGCTTTTTCCAGCTTCTGGCCCAAACTGATCTCTCTCTCTCTCTTTTACAAATTGGTAGAACCATAATATGTTATCTCCTTGGACTGCAAGGAGATCCAACCAGTCAATCCTGAAGGAAATTAGTCCTAAGTATTCATTGGAAGGACTGATGCTGAAGCTGAAACTCCAGTGTTTTGGCCACCTGATGGGAAGAACTGACTCACTGGAAAAGACCCTGATGCTGGAAAAGATTGAAGACGGAAGGAGAAGGGGATGACAGAGGATGAGATGGTTGGCTGGCATCACCGACTCAATGGACATGAGTTTGGGTGAACTCCGGGAGTTGGTGATGGACAGGGAGGCCTGGCGTGCTGCAGTCGGTGGGGTCGCAAGGAGTCGGACACGACTGAACGACTGAACTGAATATATTAATACTGGAAATGTCTTACAAAATAACATAAGCAAACGTAACCATTAAAATAGTTATCCATCCAGTCACCTCTGAGACAGAATTGGAACCTGCTTAAATACTGTCATTGACAAGTTTAGAAAATTAGGACACATTTCATTTTAGTCTCTCAAAAACCCAACTATTAAGAACTTCACATTCAAGTTACCCAAATTCTGTTACAAAGAAAGTCAGTACACTGCATAAATGGAAACTTGCAAATTATTAAAGTCAAATATATTTTTCTTTGTATTAACAAAACCACTTTACTTTCCCCAGAGAATGTCTACTTCTAGACCTCGAATATACCCCTTGTCTGAAAATGCAGAATATATTTGGCTGGTAAGCTGATAGGATCTTTGCTCTGTGAGGAGGCATTTCCTGTCCTTCAGTATGGGAGCAGTGAGAGAAGAAGGGCATCTACCTTACATGCACACACCACACACAGACACACACATACACAGACACCACACACACACCACACAGATACCACGTTTCACACACATATACACTACACACACACACCACATATCACACACACATACACACACACACACCATGCATACACACCGCACACACCACACCCACCCTTAAACATACTTCCTTGCCTTTATCTTTGCAAAGCCAGTCCAAGTTGTGAGGTGGGATGTAGGAATTAACATATTCACTTTACTCCTACAATATGTGTATTTACAAAATCATTTCTGGAGAAATAATAAAAAGATGGAAAAAGAATCCTAATAAATAACATACTTTCCCATGATAAGGAATGCTCCTAAATTGTGAGGTGGGATGTAGGAATTAACATGTTCACTTTACTCCTACAATATGTGTATTTACAAAATCATTTCTGGAGAAATAATAAAAAGATGGAAAAAGAATCCTAATAAATAACATACTTTCCCATGATAAGGAATGCTCCTAACATCTTTTACTAGATAAATCAAGCTCACCAAATCACCCATGTTGTAGAATAGATTTCATTTTATTTTCACTCTAAAGAAATGCAGTTAAAGACAAATTACTATTTATCCTCAGTTCTTGATCAAACAAGTGGGATTAAACAGAAACTCTTTACTTGAATGGATGAAAGTGAATAGCTCTTTCAAATCAAATTAATAATTTTTTTTTAAAATCAAGTACTCTGTCCTATTAAAAACTCAAAAATGTGTTTTAAAATATTGGCTGAGAGAATGTTATTTGTCTAATTTGAGTAGCTTTAATTAGGTTTTGTTTTTCCGAACCTTTATAGAAATATTTCTGGCTCTGCCAATTTGTGCTGGTAAGTTTGGAGATTCTTTTTCCAAAAGAAAATCTGTCTTTGATTTTTATGAGTAAGCATTTTCCCAGGATTTGAAAAAGGAATCCAGTCATACAACAAAATTACTTTGCAGGAAAAATGAATACACTGGCAAATTAAGTCATTTCACAAACCAATAAGGCTGAGAAAGCAGTTTTACTTCATTAACCATTTTATCTCATTATGTTATTAGAAAGATTTGCTTTTGTGATTTAAAAACATAAGAGGAAGATATGTCTGAAAATTGTAGAGTTCAGTAAAAATATAGTTCCTCTGAGGATTTTTAATTTTTAAAAAATAATACAGGATGGAAAACAATTTGTAGTTATCTAGCACAATAAAGAAATTTCATGCCTTGCATGCCAGAATTTATATTTCTAGAAAAACTTTGAGGTATATGCACAAAATATATGTACAAAAATATTTATTGCAAAATGACTGATAGAAACAAAATAATAGTTAAAAATTAAAAGTCAACGAAGAGGAGGTAGATAAAATATGTTTAAATGATAGGATATAGCA
>SJYT01021861.1:37762-74633 GCA_006410635.1 Cephalophus harveyi | reverse complement strand
GAGGATGAGATGGCTGGATGGCATCACGGACTCGATGGACGTGAGTCTGAGTGAACTCCGGGAGATGGTGATGAACAGGGAAGCCTGGTGTGCTGCGATTCATGGAGTCACAAAGAGTTGGACACGACTGAGCGGCTGAACTGAACTGAACTGAAAAAATAGGGCACAGAATTTCTAGACACCTTTCACCTAGATCCTCCAAAGTTAATATGTTACAATATTTGCTTAATCATTTTTTTTTTAGGTGAAGGGTAGATTTTTCTCTAAACCATTCAAAAGTAAATTGCAACAATGAAGTGCCTTTACCATAAACACTTTAGTATTAATTTCCCAAGGAGGTAACCATGGTACAGTTTTCAAAAAAGGCAATTAATATTGATGCAAGACTTTACTGTCATTTCCCCAATGTATATTAATGAACTTTGTGCAAAAGAAAAGCCAAAATTATGTGTGTTCAGTTGTCACATCACTTTGAAAGTGAAAGTTGCTCAGTCATATCCAACATTTTGCAAAAAAAGTCCATTTCCATGGACTGTCCATGGAATTCTCTAGGCCAGAATACTGGCGTGGTAGCCTTTCCTGACTCCAGGGGATCATCCCAACCCAGGGATCAAACCCAGGTCTCCTGCACTGCAGTTGGATTCTTTACCAGCTGAGACACAATGGAAGCCCAAGAATACTCGAGTGGGTAGCCTAGTCCTTCTCCAGCGGATCATTCTGACTCAGGAATCGAACTGGGGTCTCCTGCATTGCCGGCAGCTTCTTTACAAACTGAACTATCAGGGAAGCCTGTCATATCACTTTAGTTTCCTTTAATAGTGCTGTGTCATTATTTTGCATTTTAATATATTGAGTATCTTGTGAGAAAATGAGCTAAAGTATTGTAAATATTTTAATTATTAGCACTTATTGATGTTGTTGACTGATTAAATCATTATAATGGTATTTGGCAAATGGTGATTTCAAATGCCATAATCCTTGCAAATTTTCTCTTAGCCTGTTACTGAAACAAAGTAATTTGTCCCTAGTTATATATTCATTTATATCAGTATGAATTACTGAATACTGTTTTATTGAATATAATCTCTTACTGTAATGATTTGTTTTGATATTCAAGTGATAATGCCTGTGAGAGCTCCTTCGGGTAGAGTCTGGGCCCGTCTCACAATTCCTCCATCATTCTTGTTCATTTCTTGAAATTTTGGTTCAGAATTCTTCCAGGATTATCTTGTATTTTGCCCACCCCAGTTCTGGATTTAGCCACTTTTCCCCAAGGGTTTCTGATTCCTTTAAGAGAAAAGTGGTATTTGGAGAAGAAAATGTAGGTGTTAGATGGGCTTATTGCTTCTGGGGAGCCATTGCTTCTGCACATTTTTACAGTTCAGAAACAGGTAGTTATCACAGTATTTCCAAGCCTCATCCACATCTACAGGCCTCATTCTGTCTTCTTGATTTCCATATTTGTTTCTCCCTTCTCTGTTTCCCATTTCCATAAATTTTTGTGTGTTCAGTTACAGAGAGTATAGACCATGACTTTAGGACTACTTATTCATTTTTATCATAAAAGCAGCCTTTAACTTGCATTTGAATGTATTATGAGTGCTTTTAGAAGGTATTTTTCCATTTGTCTTGAGTCAGGGGCATGTAGACTGACCTCTGTGCTGACAGTAACTCAATTTTGATCTCAACCATTCTCCCTTTAAGTTGTAACATCATTCATTTGAAAACAGCTAAGTTAATATGTTTCTGTTGTATTCAATTTTAGGAGTTTGTAGATTTTATTTATCTTTTCCTGAAAATGTGAAATTTTAACATGACTATGAAAGATGTGTATAGAAAGATATATTCAGAGAATATACCAATAGACCCTTTCTACCTATTCTTTGATATTAACCAGTATCATTAGTATCTAGTTTAGCCTTTCTTGTTTCTTTGGGCTTAAGCAAGTAAATACATACATATATTTTATTTTCCCCTCTTTTTTAACACCAGGCTTCCCTGGTGGCTCAGTGGTAAAGAATCCTCCTGCCAATGCAGGAGAGGACATGTGTGTTCAATCCCTGGATCTGAAAGATCCCCTGGAGAAGGAAATGGTAAGCTGCTCCGGTATTCTTGCCTGGTGTATCCCATGGACAGAAGAGCCTGGCAGTCTACAGTCCGTGGGGTTGCAAAAGAGTCAGACACGACTTAGCAACTATATAAAACAACAACTTTTTAAATACCCGTTACTCTTCTATACTTATCCTTTTTTACATAACAATATGTATTCTAGAAATTGCTTCATATAAATTCTTCCTCTTTCATTTTTTACACTTTCATAACACTCTATTGGATGTGGTTATGTTAGATAGACAGAGATATCAGAGTTTATACAGTTACTTCCCTATGTATGTCCATTATATTATGGCCAGTATTTTGTGATAAGTATGTTGGAGTAAATATTGAGCATATCATGTATTTGAGAGTTGCTGGAGATGTATTTTTAGATGAACTCCTAAAATTGGGATTACTCTATGTTTTTTGGTGAGTTTACCAAATTCTCCTTCACAATGTTTGTATAAATGTGTGTTCCTACCATCAATATATGACAGTCTGTTTGTCCAGTCCCACCAATAGACGTACTATTTTGCAGTTTAATATTTTCCAATTTGGTAAGTGAAAATACTATCTCAGCTCTGTTTTAAATTGCCTTCTTCTAATTATGTATGATGTAGAACATAATTTTGTATGTTTAAGGATAATATTTTCATTTTTGTCTGAAAATTATCTGTAGTTTTTGTCTATTATGCTTTAGGCTTTTGTAATTTTTCTCTCAGTTTTTAAGAAATCCTTATATAGTAGAAAAGCTTAGCCCTGTTTCTATGGTATGTTGCAAATATTTTCTTTCAGTGTCCTGTGGCCACTGCCTGTCTCTTATACACATCTCATTTTTTTATTTTATTGCCTCCAGATTTTCAGTCATAATTAGAAAGTATTTTCCTACATGCAAGTTAAAGAAGGATCCACCAATATTTTATTTTGCACTGGTTAAATTGTCACTTTATGTTAATCAGTGTCACCTTATTTTTGCTGAAGTTTTTTTCTCATTTTAGCTATCAACTATTTGAAAATTAAGTATATCTTTAATATATCACCATTTTCCACCTTCCTTTTAGTAGTTGATAGTAATAGTTGATTTGCCACTGACAATAATTGTGTGATCGTTTGGGGGATATATGTGTCTACCACTAAAATTAGTGTCTACTGTTAAAATTAATAATTTTTCATTATATAATATCAATTTTTTTTAAATTTAAGAGAAGTTTATGGTTCTAAATAGCATGATGCTAATAAATTCATGCTGACAAACTATGTGAGCTTGTTTAATTAAAACGGTAATAAAGCCAGGGAAATACTAGCCACTTACATTTAAGACCTTCACTTAAGTAAGATATTCACTTAATTTGGACTTATTCCTAAGAGAAGAAAAGAGTGTTTGTAGGCTTTTAATGATTGATGTGACAGGTACTCTGACTGTAATGTGAATAATAGATTAGAAAATATATAAAGCATTAAAAAAGGAGATAACATACTGAAATACGATGATGCTGGTTTCTTCCAAGGAATTAGTTTTTGTGAGGGAAGTGAATAAATTTAAGACATATTTGGAAGGTAAAAGCAACTTGATTTACAAATGAATGAATATGGATGTGAGTAATGTGGAATAGTCCAAGACAAAGCTCAAGGTTTTTGTCTAGTTTAAATGTATGTAGTGTCATAACAATGGTTTTGTATGAAAAGGTGGAAGGAGATAAGTTGAATTTTGAAATGTTGAGTTTTAGATAACTACAGGACCCTAAATTGGAGGTTCAAAAATTAGTTTCATATATGAATCTGACTCCTAAGAGACTACAGTTAATGATTAAACAGCTTTAAACAGAGTAGGATGAGCTTTCTTGAATAAAGTGTGGACATGCAGTGATCATAGTTACTAAAAATGGCATTGTAAAGGGGAAGATGGACAAATGCTGAAAGAAAAGTTTCTTAATGATATTATATATACAGATGCATTTCAATGAATCTATTCATTTCAACAGAAACTCTGGGGATATTGGGCTTGGAAAGAAAGCTTCAAACAGTTTGTGGGTAGGTGTAGCTTGAGGCCAGATTTTCTGGTCAACCAACTAGGACAGTTATAGATGCGAAGATCTCCTTTACTGATGATTTTTTAAAAGCAAGGCCAATAGGCCACATGGTTTTTACTAAGAGTCAATTCTTGACATGCCCTCCTCAGAAACCTTACAAAGCAACAATTTGGTAGGAGAGGGAAGTGAGCGAACATATCTAAACTCCCATAAGGTAACTGTTGAAGCTTAATGCAAGGCATACGGCAACACAAAGCTTCTGATCTATATACTCTACCCAGTGTTTTTAAATCCCATATCTACTAGATTCTTGTGAACTTTGAAAGCATAATGCAGTAATGTATTTGAAAGAGTTAATGAAGGAAGTCAAGAGCAATAAAAGATCACAAGACAAGAAGGTCAGTCCGCCAAAGAAAATGGTGATAAATTGTAACCAGGTGTCTTTATTTCCTGATTCCTCAAGTACTGCACACTCAGCTTTCTCTGCTAGAAAGGGCAGCTTGTGAAATTCCATATGGCATTTGTCAGCTTCAATAATTCCTTCCAAGATCTCAGAATTATTTGCTTTAATCTCAACTACTTCAGAGGCAGATGAGTAAACCATTGGGAACTTACATATGTAGTAAAAGAAAACCTACTATTCATTGTGATTTAGGAACCTCATAGAAATACCTTGTAGGCATTCTGATGTTTGTCTGCTATAATCACTGAGGACAAAGTAGGTCTAATTGTAACATTGCTCATATACACAGGTCAAAAACCTAGTTATGAAGCTTTCCATAATTATATATACTGATGTTTGCAACACAGATACTCAAATTCCTGTGAATGTATTTCATATATTATTCATGTCCTCTCTGAGTTTCTTCATAAGGTTAATTTTTCTTTCATTGCAAACTCACTAGATGTAGTAGTCTTTGTTTTTGTATTGGTATTTGTTTTAGCCCATATTATTTCACTAAACTATATTATCAGGGAAACATTCAAAGAATTCTTCAGTGTAACAGATTGTATCTGTCTCTGAGATACAAAGCAGAGAAATCAGTTGGGAAGAAGTAGACAAAGTTTAGCAACATTTTTCTGGTATTGGACCAAGAAAATACACTGATCAGAATACAGCAAGAAGCAAGCACTTGTCACCGAAATGGAAACGAGGCAAGAGTCCTATCTGCTATCCATGGCTTGAGGAAAGGGATAAAATGATAGAAAAATGCACTGTGTTTAAAATATCAGTACAGAAGAAGAAATAACATTCTTCTACTGTTCCACTTTAAGGAGATGCACTTTTATTTTTTTAATGAAATTTTGTTGAAGTATCATTGCTTTACAGTATTGTATTAGTATCTGCTATACAGCAAAGGAAACCAGATATATGTATGCATCGTGGTTGTGTCTGACTCTTTGTGACCCCGTGGACTGTAGCCCACCAGTTCCTCTGTCCATGGCATTTCCCAGGCAAGAATACTGAAGTAGGTTGCCATTTCCTATTCCAATATGTATACATATACTCCTTCTTTTTTGGATTTCCTTCCCATTTAGTTCACTACAGAGCACTGAATAGAGTTTCCTGAGCTCTACAGTAGGTTTTCATTACTTATCTATTTTAAACATAGTATCAATAATGTATATATGTCTCATTTCTATGTGAGCATTTTCCTGGAACTGTTTGTCAAAATATTGACTCCCAAAGTTATTTTTCTATAGGTGTTCCACTCTTTAGGCATGAAACTTCAGGGAATATTTTGATCATATTGATGGATGGGTACTTAACACATGGTATCTTTTGGAAAGGATTATGTGACCTTCTGGTATCTGATCGTTCAGTGCTAAAAGATGATTTCAATCAACAGTGGACAAGGATTCACTTTTTAAAATGCTTGAATATAGTTTCCTTGGATAAAAGTCATATGCACCTTTCTTTTTATTGTTTCTTATTCAGGAAGAAAAGTTAGAATGAACTAGTTTTCACATTTAGTTCAGTTCAGTCGCTCAATTGTGTCCGACTCTTTGCGACCCCATGAATTGCAGCACACCAGGCCTCCCTGTTCATCACCATCTCCTGGAGTTCACTCAGATTCACATTCATCGAGTTCGTGATGCCATCCAGCATCTCATCCTCTGTAGTCCCCTTCTCCTCCTGCCCCCAATCCCTCCCAGCATCAGAGTCTTTTCCAATGAGTCAACTCTTCGCATGAGGTGGCCAAAGTACTGGAGTTTCAGCTTTAGCATCAGTCTTTCCAAAGAAATCCCAGGGCTGATCTCCTTCAGAATGGACTGGTTGGATCTCCTTGCAGTCCAAGAGACTCTCAAGAGTCTTCTCCAACACCACAATTCAAAAGCATCAATTCTTCAGCGCTCAGCCTTCTTCACAGTCCAACTCTCACATCCATACATGACCACAGGAAAAACCATAGCCTTGACTGGACGGACCTTAGTCGGCAAAGTAATGTCTCTGCTTTTGAAAATGCTATCTAGGTTGGACATAACTTTTCTTCCAAGGAGTAAGTGTCTTTTAATTTCATGACTGCAGTCACCATCAGCAGTGATTTTGGAGCCCCAAAAAATAAAGTCTGACACTGTTTCCACTGTTTCCCCATCTATTTCCCATGAAGTGATGGAACCAGATGCCATGATCTTCGTTTTCTGAATGTAGAGCTTTAAGCCAACTTTTTCTCTCTGCTCTTTTACTTTCATCAAGAGGCTTTTTAGCTCCTCTTCACTTTCTGCCATAAGGGTGGTGTCATCTGCATGTCTGAGGTTATTGATATTTCTCCCGGCAATCTTGATTCCAGCTTGTGTTTCTTAACAACAACATTACTTTATTGAATGAAGTGTCATGGACTTTATTATTTTACTCAAGAAAAACTAAGTCTCTAAGGACCCACTCAGTTATAGCAGGGTAGAATTGGGGTTTGAACCTGTTCTGCTGCTGCTGCTGCTGCTAAGTCGCTTCAGTCGTGTCTGACTCTGTGCGACCGCATAGACGGCAGCCCACCAGGCTCCCCCGTCCCTGGGATTCTCCAGACAAGAACACTGGAGTGGGTTGCCATTTCCTTCTCCAATGCATGAAAGTGAAAGGTGAAAGTGAAGTCGCTCAGTCGTGTCTGACTCTGTGCGACCCCATGGACTGCAGCCCACCAGGCTCCTCCATCCATGGGATTTTCCAGGCAAGAGTACTGGAGTGGGGTGCCATTGCCATCTGGAGTGGGGTGCCATTGCCTTCTCCATGAATCTGCTCTTTCTGACTTCAAAATCCATGTTTTTAATCATTATATTACATAATCTCCTCCTTATTCCACTAAGTACTAAGATCAGATCATTTCTATGAAAAATCTTTGTAACACATTAGATTTACGTACTTTTCTGCTAAAATACTAAGTATAATGAGACATTTAATTATGAGTTAACTACCATTATTGCCATCATATATTATGATTCTTCGTTGTAATACACAATGATGCCCACGGGAAATATTGACATGGGTAGAACTAATTGCTCTTCTAAATGCTTCAGTTCTCCTGTCTATCTATTCAGTGTTTTTTTTCTCTTCCCTCACTTGCAAACTATCACTTCTTACTTTTTAATACTTAGTGTGCCAACCTATTTCTAGAACACTCTTCTTTCCACACAATGATAGGAGAGGGGAGACATGCCCGGATCCCCTTTTGAGACTCAGTGATGGGAGAGAACACCACACTGGTGACTCAAAGGTGCTGGTCCTGCAAGCACCCCTCAGCCTTCCAGAGTCCCCATAGGGCCTGGAAAAGACCTGGAAGGTTCCAACTGCTCCACTTCTGCTGTAGTTGCCTAAGCAGATGGTTGTCACCATCATGTCAGTGACGACCATGTAGATAAAGACTGCACCTCATACTGTCCAAGCCTACGATCAACTTGAGGGCTCAGCAAACTATCAGCGGTGAGCTACAGAGCCAGTGAGAGCCTCGATTAGATCAAGTTTTATACGCACACACAGAGTATGCTGGGTTGGGGCAGAGCACCAGGTTCTATTCCATCAAAGACAGAACCTAAGTCCTATGGGTAGAACAAGAGTCTAAACACAAATCAACTGAGTTAGCCCAAAAAATGAAGTTGCTCGGTCATATCTAATTCTTTGCGACACCATGGACTGTAGTCTGCCAGGCTTCTCTGTCCTTGGGATTTCCCAGGCAAGAATACTGGAGTGGGTTGCCATTTCCTTCTCCAGGGGATCTTCCCGACCCAGGGATAGAACACAGGTCTCCTGCATTGCAGGCAGACTCTTTACCGTCTGAGCCACTGGGGAAGCTCAAGTTACCCCCAAAAGACCACCTAAATTGGAAGAGTTTGAGATGCTATCTGGAAACTTCAGAGTCCTCCCAGAACTGATTTCCCCTTGCCAGTCAGTGTGGTGGGAGCCTGTGTGGGAACTAGAATCTGTTAAAATACAGAAATGAACCTAGGTATGTCTGAGTTAATTTGCCATTGTGCCTCTAAAAGTATATCTGTCATAAGAATAGACAGGCTCAAAAACTTAGACTCTCCTGAAAAAACAAATGTGCCTAAATTCTGGTGCAAGGACTCCATGATAGCAACTTCGCTAAGCCAAGGTTTCTTAATTCCTCTAGGTGGCTGGCTGTATTCCCACGGTTAAGAATGCCAAATAAGTGGGCTCTAATGAAGTGACACAGGTCTTCTAGTCAAATGCAGAGATGTGCATTCCACATCCAACCATAAACAACTCTGGGATTACTTACCATTTTCCAAACGCAATAAATGAAAATTTATTTTGAAGCCAAGCAAAACTTAATTGGGAAAGTAACCCACTGCATGGAGAAAATATTAAAAATATATAATCTGAGACTGCATCAGAATTGACCAGATCTGAGAAATTCCCTTGGTGGTCCACCAGTTAGGATGCTAGGCTCTCACTGTCGAGGGTCCAGGTTCAGTCCCTGGTGGGGGAACTAAGATCCCACAAGCCATATGACATGGAAAAACACACACACACACACACACACTCCCTCTCTCTCTCTCTCACACACACACACACACACACACACACACAAAGAACTGACCAGATCTGGATCTAAGAGGTTTGGAGATTTTAAACTGAGAAATGTTAAGCTATCTGACATTCTTTATCTATGAAGACAGCATCATCACCTTCAAGACCACATGTATTAATACGAATGAGGTGGGCAGGGCATGAGGATTAACCCATTTTTATAGATCTTGTGAAAGAGCTTAGGGGCTTCCCTGGTGGCTCAGTAGAAAAAAATTTGCCTGCCAATGCAGGATATGCAGGTTTGATCCCTGGGTCAGGGAGATCCCCTGGAGAAGGAAATGGCAACCCACTCCAGTTTTTGTGCCTGGGAAATCCCATGGACAGAGAAGCCTGGCAAGCTACAGCCCTTGGGGTTGCAGAAGAATCAGACACAACTTAGAGACTAAACAATAACAACAACAAAGAGAACTTAGCAAATCAAAGGAACTCTTTCTGTGTCATACATCTACTAGAGTAGGTACTGTCTCATATCTAACACTATATTCGTCAAGGCTACCCAGAGAAACGGGAGCGATAGGAGATAGCAATAGGAGAGAGAGAGAGACAGAAAGACAGAGATTTATTATAAGGAACTGGCCCATGTGATTATGGATGCTGACAAGTTCCAAGGTCTATAGTTGGCAAGCTCGAGACCCATGAGAGCCAGTGGTACGGTTCCATTTCGAGTCTAAAGGCCTGAGAAACAAGAGAATTGATGGTGTAAGTTCCAGGCTGAAGGCTGCCAGGCGCAAGACCACAGAAGAGCCAATGTTTCCATTCAAACCCAAAGACAAGGGGAAAAAAAAAAAAACAATCCCCCAGCTCAAAATCAATAAGGCATTCCCTCTTATTCAGGGGTGGGTCAGTCTTTTGCTCTATCAAACCTTTAACTGATTGGATAAGGCCCACCCATATTAGGGAGAACAATCTGCTTTACTCCTCTTCTGATTTAAATGCTAAACTCACCTAAAAACACCTTCAAAGAAACATCCACAGTAATGTTTAACCATATATTTGGGCATCCCATCACCCAGTTGACACATAAAATTAACAATCACAAGCACCAAAGCCAGTGTTCTTCACTGTATACCATTCTGCAACAATCTTTAACAGAATCAATAGAACCTGAGCTTACAAATTCTGAGACTCCCTCAGAGTCCTTGGAGGTACTCTGGGACTCTAGGTTTGGCAGAATTCAGTGACTCTATGAAGCTCTATTTTAATAAAAGGCTGTTATAAAGGCAACACTTCTCCTTTTACACCTAGGCTTTCACTGAGGTGTCCACTCAGCCTCAGAAAGAAATGCTGTAATGAATACTTTTGCCTCCTTTCTCCACCTCCCTCATTTATATCTCCCTGAGTAGATTCATCAAGCTATCAGTAGGCATCTCAAGAGCAAGAGGCATCCACTATGTGTCTTGGCCCCTCAAACTAGCCTGAGCCCAGTATGTTGGGAGAAGACAGAGCTTGAGTTAGAGCTACTTGTGTCCTCATAAGACACACATCCCACCTGTGATGGGTCCTGCCAGCCCCCTGCTCTATCAGCTCCAGATTTGTGACCTAGGAGAAGGTCAGTAACTCACAGGCTAGAAGCCAAAGCCTAGGCTTGAGGAGGGAGATAGATGGCACGGCCATGTTCTCCAATCTAGTTTAACAATAAAAAAGCTGATATTGTATTTTGACCTTCATCTGGCTCCTTCAGCCAGTCTCCAATGAGGATAAAATGGTCTCTGGTGGCTCAGACAGTAAAGAATCTGCCTGCAATGCGGGAGACCTGGGTTTGATCCCTGGGTCAGGAAGATCCCCTGGAGGAGGACATGGTAACCCACTCCAGTATTCTTGCTGGGAGAATCCCCATGGGCAGAGGAGCTGATGGGCTACAGTCCATGGGATCGCAAGGAGTCAGACACAACTGAGCGACTAAGCCATACACAACATATGAATGGGATCAAACCTCTAGTATCCCAAAGGGCACTGAGAGGTCATTTGCCTTCCTGCCTTCTGGCACTACTGAATTACACCGGTAAGAGTCTTTACAAACTCCCTACAAAACAAGAGACAACACAATCGCTTCCTGAACACCAACAGTGCCTTGCCAGACCTTTTCACTTTCTCTCTTCTTAAAAAAAAAAAAAAAGATTTTTAGAAAGACCAGCCCTTTACCTGTGTCAGACTCTCAACTCTGTGGTAGCTGGTACAGTCAAAGCATCATGATAAACAGCTGAGATTCTACTGGTAGCCCCTGATAAACCATGGCTCCTCGCACTCATGCTTTTCATGTGTGTGTGGGTGTGTGTGTGTGTGTTCTGTCATTGAATGCAACAACATGAACGAATCTCAAAAGCATGCTAAGAGAAAGAATCCAGCCTTAAGGTACATTCTGTATGACTCATTTATATGACATGAGGGGTGAGGGCAAGGGAGAGTTGCAAGAGTATAGGGACCAAAATCAGATTCAGAGTTATCAGGGCCCTTGAGTTCATGCTTTTGTTTTGTCCCCTTGAATCTAGGTGAGTCTGTGACATGCTCTAACCAACACATTGCAATAGAGTGGATGTCACTCCACTTCCATAATCATTAAGGTCCAGCAGTTTCTGCTTCCATGCTCTTGGGAGCCCTGAGCTGCTATGGGAGAAGTCCAGCTGCACTAGTGCAGAGGTCATATGGAGACCCTACAAGCAGAGGTCCCCTAATGAGAAAGAAGTCCTGAAATGACATGTAGAAGCACCAAGGAACCCAATCAACCAACCCAATCAACAAAGAAAGCCAGTGGGAAAATGAGGGGTAAGCTCCACCTTATTAATTCCCCCTTCCCCAGCAATCCCTAGGAGCCCAGAGCACCATCTGAAAGACTAACACTGGAGACAAGAACAAGTCGGGCTCAAATGGAAATGTTGTCCCTGAGGAGCCGTGTGGCTCAGTCACTTCAGCTCTGAGTCTCTGTGCGGGCAAGCTACAAGGTCTCCATGCTTCTGGCAGCAATGGAATCCGATGCTCTAAGTCAGGGGTCCCCAACCTCTGGGATCTAACAGCTGATGATCTGCGGTGGAGCTGAATAGAAGTAAAGTGCACAATAAACTTAATGTGCTTGAATCATTCGGAAACCATCTCCCCCTCCCTAGTCCATGAAAAACTGTCTTCTATGAAACCAGCCCCTGGTGCCTAAAAGGTTGGGAACCACTGCTCTACGTAACTGGATTCATAACAAAGAATGAGTCAGGTGACACCTCGGCCACCTGCAGGCCTCACACGCACGTGGAGTAATCAACCAGCCATCACCTTGAAACATCACTTCTCCAAATGATGGACTCTGCAGAGCCTGGGTCATTTTAAAAATAGTAGCAACCCCTCCTAAACTTGACTCAGTAGGAAGTGACACTCATATTTTAGGTGAACTGGGTTGTACCGACTTTTGTCAGTGGAATTGTTTGGATGTGAAGACAAGATATGATGTGCAGTGGGCTTCCCACGTGACACTAGTGATAAAGAACCTGTGAGTCAGCGCAGGAGATGTAAGAGACACGGGTTTGATCTCTAGGTCAGGAAGATCCCCTGGAGGAGGGCATAGCAACCCACTCCAGTATTCTTGCCTGAGGAATCCCATGGACAGAGGAGCCTACTGGGCTATCATCCACGGGGTCACAAAGAATCGGAAATGAATGAGCAATTTAGCATGCAAGCACGATGCGCAGTATTAATGTAAAAACATCCTGTCAGGGGATTTTACAGTAGTAATAAATCACATATCGGTGTTTCCATTTATATATACAGAAAATGCCTAACTGTCCCTTTGGAATCAATAAAATCCAGATAAGACATATGCTTTTGACATATACATCTATATCTTGTGTGTGTATGTATGTGTGTCTGTGTGTGTGTATACACACACACACAGACACACATATAGGTTTTTCAGGTAGAATGCGTAACTCCCCATCAGCCAGTGACCCAGCTGAAGCCCTAAGCCTACCTCCAAATTCCTATTTTCTGAACTGAGTCCCTCCCACATTGTTCAGTAAAACGTGGAGGTTCAGCCTGGCTGCCCTGGCCATGATTTATTCATTGGCTCTCATCTGAAATTTCCCAGTGTCTCCAGGTCTTTGATGCAAATCAACCCGGTTCTCCAGCCTCCCTCAGATGCCTCTTTACTCCCTGAGGGTCTTTAGCTGGAAGACTGCATGCAATTAAATGTAAGGCTTCCTGAATTCAACCTTTCTCAGCCCACACACAGTCTTCCTCCCGTTGGTGGAATAAAACATCCTCTCGGCATTGGAGAGCTCTCCTCCCGCAAGCATGCAAGGCTTTTTCAGTGGACGGGTGATGAGCCAAGCCACACTGCAGTCGTCAGGTGTGTCAAAACCATCCCACACCTACCACTTGCCCATAAAGCATAACACAGAGACACTCGAAAGGAAACTATTAGAAAATTGCTTTTCATCATAATTACCACAAATAACAAAGGAGAAACCAACTAAAGCGATGACTTAGAAAAGTGACTCAGTTTGGGCAATTACACAGATAAAAGCTGCATTCAGCGAGCCGCTCACACAAATTTATTGTTCCCTGCCAACACTGATTATTTAGAGAGCTACAGTAAATATTTCACCATATGCTTCTAATAACAGAATATTTTTCTTAGAAGAGAACACATCTTCAGGACACTCTCAAAATTGTAGATTACTAAGGGTATCAGCACTCTTAGAGAAAGCAGGTTTGAGTAAAAATATTAATACATTTTTCTTCCTTTTAGAACAATAGAAGACTGACTGAGATACATGATGAGGACAAGAGGCATGAAGCACTAGACAAAGACTGGGAAACAATGATTTTATTTGCCCGAACCTAAATAAAATCTATACCAGAAATTTATTTTTATAAAAACAAAAAACACCTAATCAAATGTAGGACTCAGGCTATCTGGGAGCTTCCCAAACGGCTCAGTGATAAAGAATCTGCTTGCCAATGCACAGGACATGTGGGTTGGATCCCTGGGTCAGGAAGGTCTCCTGGAGTAGGAAATGGCAACCCACTTATAGTATTCTTGCCTGGAGAATTCCATGGACAGTGGAGCCTGGAGGGCTACAGTCCATGAGGCTGCAAAGAGTTGGACACAACTGAGCATGCTTGCAGGATATTTGCCGATTGCAGTTCCTTTCCTATTGGAGAAGGAAATGGCACCCCACTCCAGTGTTCTTGCCTGGAGAATCCCAGGGACGGGGGAGCCTGGTGGGCTGCCGTCTATGGGGTCGCCCAGAGTCGGACACGACTGAAGTGACTTAGCAGCAGTTCCTTTCCTACAGATATCCAATCAATCAATTAATTAAAAAAAAAAAAAAAAACTTCACCTGACAATACCTGTCTCCTTTTCTCTTACTTTCTCCAAGCACTTGACACCATTGACATGTTAGGCACCTAAATGTTTGCTTATTATCTGCCTTCCCTGTAGAATGCAAGCTTCATGAGAGCAAGAGCCTGTTTTTCCTTTCCCACCGAATCTCCAACATCTAGAACAGTACCTTAACACATAGAAGGTAGTACAGACTGAGTGATTGATGAATGGATGAATGAATGAATGCACTTAGAACAGTGCCAGACATAACCTGATGTTACCCATTTCATTGTTTTCAGCACCTTTATTATTAACTCACATGAATTGCGATTTTCCCCAGATTGTCTCTGAAATATCAGTAGCCCAAAAAAGTTCTCAACTCAATTAGAAATGACAACTGATATTTATAGTCTCTTTGGGCACTAGTCATCTTTTACCTACAGCTAGTAGATGATTTTGCTGCTTGTATATTATGATATGTCAACAACAATCTGTATAATATAGTTAAGGCCTGGCTTAAGCAACATCGTGAAGCAGATTAAGTTTGGGATACTTCATCCCCTCTTTCTGTACTTCTCTCTCTTTTCTGAGCTTTCTGTTACTTAAATCAATTTATTTCTTCTATTGAGGAAAAGAGTTGTCTTATAAACAAATTCAGAGTTCCCTGTTAGTTATTTAAAGTTCTGTCTCTCTCAGTGTGTTTGAATTTAAGACAGGACAATAGAGATAGAGTTCTTAACCTGATGCTCAGAACCCCTAACTTTTGGAAACTGTTACCCTGTGGTGGGTAGGGGAGGCAGATAGGGTTGGGAAGTGACATTATTGGGGGGACTTTGGCCCACGATTGTTAGTTACAAAGAGCTGGACACGATTTAGCAGCTGAACAACAAGTCAGTGGCTTAGATCACCTCATCTTTCACTTACAGGCTCACTCCTTCTAAACAAAGTATGAGAGGGCAGAGGACGATGATAGACCCCAGTAACACCAAAGTGCTTTCCAATGAATGCTTTCATTCTTTCATACAAAACTCATGCAGTGAAAACAGCATGGGATTGTGAGTTAGAAAGGCCCTGCCTCCCATTAAGAAACACTAATATTTCAGTGCAAAGGGCCTCAGTCACACACACATGGGATATGATTGCTAAATAAATAAACTGATAAAATTTTAAAACAAAACAGACAGATCAAAAGATTTAGTGATATTTAGGAGAAAGAAGAGGAAGGGATGCGAAGAAGCAAAGTCAGTATGGTACAGTTAAAGCCTTAATATCAGCAAAAGTCATTTTGTGGCTGTATTGCAGTTTCTCAGCAATAAAATTCCATGAAAACGACTCTTCTAAATTGTCAAGGGCCCAATCTTTGCACTATACAAACCAAACTCCTAAGAGATTCAATAGTTGTTTGTTTTATCTCTGGTTTTAATATCCTACAGTAATACATTTTGATTAAGTCAGTAAATTACAACGGGGAAAGATATCAATTTCAAAAGCAAACTCAGACACTTCATTGACTGGATGGTTACGCCTAAGCACATGGTTTCCAAAGCCTGACTTCCATCTTCACTCAGCATCAAATTAAAGGGTTTTAAAACAATAAAAATATATGAATCCCTTTCAGAAGCAGGATGGAAGTTAATGAGGATATACTTGAAATAGTTTCAGAAACACAGACTCTTTCATTACTCAGTGATATTTTTTACTTAATAAATAAGAGGTCAATGATATGTTGAATTACTGCTAAGAAATATTTATCTGCGTGATCAATTGCTTAAAAAGTGGTGCAATAAATTAATCAGTCGGGTGCTTTATTCTCATTTTTATAGTCATAATAATTTCTTAATCCACATCTGAACGTAATATATGCACTTTAAACAAAACAACTAGACCATCACTGAGTAACATAAAAATTTGATTTCCAGAACTAAAAAAAAAAAAAAACCTGGCTGAAAGTAAGCAATATAAAAATATTGAATGGCACAGAAAAAGATTTTTTTTTTAAATTTTAGAAACAGATTTTTTGAGTTAGTTTTACATTTACCTCCTGCGTTATTTTACTACTTTCATGGCAAATGGCTCAGTGCAGACAGAGTACAGCACCAGGGTGAATGGAAGAAATCTCAGAGCAGCTAACTTGAACACAACGAAAATCCGAGTATCCACTTTGTCCCAGGCGTGATGGGGATACAGGGGACACTTCGGTTCACTGGAAAGCTCTGCTCAACTTCCCTGCTTAGCTTTATCTGTACATCACATAACTCTGCATCCTGCTCCCCCATCCAAGACCCAGACACAGCAGACCAGACTAGCAGATAACAACCGGCTGAACAACCCACAGGCAGGGCTGGACCAACAGATTCTCCCTCCAGAACAAAAACTCACACACTGAAGCTGAGAGGTCGGCAGAGCTGACCACGTGTATGCTGGTGAGTAGGCGGAGAAAGGCCGTCCTGGGAGAGAAATGGGAACCTCCGACGGGTACATGGAAGGCAGTGACTGAGGCGACACGAGGGGAGAACTGCACGCATAGACAGACCGGGTAGAGATGGAAAAACAGAGGCAGAGACTACAGACAAAGACGGACAGCGACAGGGGGAGATGGAGAGAGAGGACAGAGACTGACCAAGACGGGTGGCAGCAACAGTCGGACAGCAGAGACGATCAGCGGCAGGCAGCAATGCACAGCGACGAGCAGGGAGAGAGATGGGGAGAGAAGAGAAGAGAGGGTGGCAACGGAGGGGCACGGGGCAGGGGGGAGGGGCACGGGGCAGGGGCCAGGGGCACGGGGAGCCAACACAGAACGAGCCGGAACTGAAGAGCCGGCAGCCCCGAGCTAGAGACCCACAGCCACATCTAGAGAGAGAGTGAGGAGAGAGCTCCAGGCCCTCAGAGTTGGTACAGGAGAGATAGACCAAGGGCCAGGGGGAGATACAGAGAAGAAAACCAGAGCATTCCAAGAGAAGGCACTGCTGGAGACAAGTGAGAGGCAGGCGTTGAGAAGCTGGGAGAGAGAATGGCAAAGTTAATCCCTGTATCAGGACCCAGGGAACAGGGCCACCCCAGTGGCCCATGTCACAGATCTCAACCTATGTCGGCCTGCAGGGAGGGAGACAGCTCACTGGGACACTGGCCACGGTTCTCCAACTCAGCTAGAGCTGGCTCACCTGACCCGAGAAAACAGGACCAGCCGGCCTTAAACGGAAATCTCCAACCCGCCAGCCAAACATGCTCTGGGTCTGAGATGCCTCTCCTAATGCTCTATAAAACTCTCTCCTGGGCTTCCCTGGTGCTCAGTGGTAAAGAATCCACCTGCCAGTGCAGGAGACATGGGTTCCATCCCTGGTCTGGGAAGATCCCACACGCAAAGCAGCTAAACTCGTTCGCCACAACCATTGAGCCTGTGCTCTAGAGCACGAGAATTGCAACTGCTGAAGCCCACGTGTGCCCTGGAGGGCTCAGCAACTAGAGAAGCCACCACAATGAGAAGCCCGCTCACCCAAATAGAGAGCAGCCCCTGCTCACCACAGCTAGAGAAAAGCCTGCCCAGCACCGAAGACCCAGCATGTTAGTCGCTCAGCCACGTCTGACTCTGCGAATCCATGGACTGTAGCCCACCAGGCTCTTCTATCCAGGGGATATTTCAGGCAAGAAGACTGGAGTGGGTTGCCATCCCCTTCTCCAGGTGAAGACCCAGTGCAGCCAATAAATAAAATTATTAAAAAAAGAAAAGCCTCGCTCCTGCCCCAAATCCCTTGGAAAGCATATTCCTCCACCACAGGTGAGCCCTGCACTCCCCCAGTCCATGGGTTGTTTTCCCTTAAATAAAGGACATCAGAGTCGTTACTAACTTTAGCTTCATCATTTGACAAGAGTAACAGAGAAAAGCGGCACAGTGAATGAAGTCAGGCAGGAGCACAACCCCTGAATGACCTAGCCAGGTGGGAAAAGTATCAAGGGGAATTTAGCTGACAGAAGAATGACTAGAATTTAGAACCTCCTCCATCTTTAAAAACTATCAGCTATCATTTACTTCCTCATCCTTGAATGATGGCTGGAAAATTCAAAGGGATATTCCCACAACTTCAAAGGGAAGGGTCACCAGGAGGCAAGAGCTAAGTTTCTGGAAGATGAAGGATACGTGGAGGATGAGATGCAGCAGAGGAAGCCTTGATTTTAAAATTCCAAAGGGATGTGGACAAGGAAGGGGCTAATGAGACACAGGATTCTGAACTATTAGCCACTATCTAAGGCAGGAATGGGATTTGAGCAAAAACTGGGAAACCAATAGAAAGTCAATAGAGAAAAAGTCCACTCACCCTCTGATACATACCCTCCATCCATACTCCCTGGAAGCCATGCCTCTACCTCTCAAGTAAAGAAACACACAGGACTGGCTCAGAAGCAGTAGTCTGCCAACTGCAACATCCATCAGAAGTGCCTGGAGAACTCAGTAACACACAGATAACGAGGCCCCATCCCCTGAGTTTTTGATTCACTACCTATAAGGCTGTTGTTATAATTGCTAAGTCGTGTCCAACTCCTTTGTGATTCCGTGGACTGCAGCCCACTAGGCTCCACTGTCCATGGGATTCTCCCGACAAGAACACTGGAGTGGGTTGCCATTTCCTTCTCCAGTGGATCTTCCCAACCTAGGAATCAAACCCACGTGTCTTGCATTGGCAGGCAGCTTCTTCACCACTGAGCCATCAGAAATAAGATTTGCCCCAAGAATTTGCATTCCTATCAAGTTCCTAGAGGTTCTACCACTAGAAATTAATGAAGGCAATTTTACTTAATCTCTTTTTTAATCCTCAGTTTCTGCAGTAGTAAAACGGAATAGTGAGAGTGCTCACAGAATAGTCTTAGTGAGATCAGAGGAGATGATACATGTGAAATCTTTGGCACACTGCCAGACACACATATGAGAAAGGTTTTTTAATTTGCCCAAGTCATGGTTATAACCAGTGATTATAATTGATGCTTTTAACAAGTATTTGCTTGCTTCTAATGTTTTTTAAATTCTGAGAATTTGAAAAGTGAAAAAAGATGGAAAAAGAACATGAAAATATCTCATCAAGCCTGTAGGTGACCAAGCTGTTGAGCTGAAAAGCAAGGACAGGTGCATGCTACCTTCACCAGGCAGAACACAGGTATTTTTCATTCTGTTGAAGAGAAGAACTTGAATTCATACCTTCTCACCAGGTTCATGCCCATGACTGATACTGGTCTGGACAACAGGCTACTGAGAAAGTACTTGTCCAGGGAATGAGTAACAGGTTCTATGGTCAGAGTCCTGGCAGGTAAATAATGACACATTTAAGCGTGTAATTAGAAGAGGGTTTAATCAAGGAACTATTAAGAAAAGTTTGGGTCAGGTGGTAAACCAACTCTCTCAAGAAGAAAAAGCTCTGATTTATATCATTTGACAATTTCTGAGGGTTAAATATTCCCACACGGCAGAGTTCAAGCTACCAAGTTCCCTGAACTAGGAATACGGAAAAGATGAGCATAACCACATCTTGAGAGACAGTATTGATACCAGCCAGCTGCACCTGCCCCAGCACACCATGAGGGAAAAACTCAGGGACAGTGCAGGACCCCCAGAGTTAGTAACTTTTGTAAATTGCAAGGTTTACCCAAACCCCAAGAGAGTGAGCTGCAGATGTAACCTTTACTCAAAGTAAAACAGATAGGCTACAATGATGACCTTGCAGGGAGGAAACTAGGAGAATAAATACTACAATCTCCCCCTCCTCCTTCCCCATCTCATGGTGGTATGAAGCCAGCCAGGAGTCAGGGAGCAAGGAGCCTACAGACATAATCCACAGAGGTCACCCTCCCAGGATGCAGAGCAGGTTACAGAAGAAAGAAGACTGGCCCAGCGATAAAGAGTCTGCTTGCCCATGCAGGAGATGCGACAGACGCAGGTGTGATCCCTGGGTTGGAAAGATCCCCTGGAGTAGGAAATGGCAACCCACTCCAGTATTCTTGCCTGGAAAATCCCATGCACAGAGGAGCCTGGTGGCTACAGTCCTTGGGGTCGCAAAGAGTCAGACACGACTGAGCACAGCGGAAGATAAAGCAGGAGACTGGCCCTTGCAGGTGCTCAGAGCACAGCCTTAGAGACTGCAGCATAGGATGCCAATCAATGCAGTCCCAGGGATGCCGAGAGGAAACAAAAGTAAAGAAAATCAAAACATAAAAATCCATGTAATGAAGTAAATGTATTCTCTTCACCAGTTATAAAGCTCTGGTCTAAAATACGCTTTCCAAATTCACTCTTAATAGAAACTGAAGTTAAGCAGTAGATAAATATTGGTAAAATTTGCCCCAATCGTGTCATCTTTCAGATGCTGACTTCAGCACTCTGAGAACACTGATGGCGGGTGCCTACATCACTGCTGTAAGGAAAGAAGGAAGTAACTAGAGGCCATCCTCTTCTTTTTAAAAGTGCCTGAACTGCGGTGCTGGAGAAGACTCTTGAGAGTCCCTTGGACTGCAAGGAGATCCAGCCAGTCCCTCCTAAAGGAGATCAGTCCTGACTATTCATTGGAAGGACTGATGCTGAAGCTGAAGCTCCAATACTTTGGCTACCTGGTTCAAGGAACTGACTCATTGGAAAAGACCCTGATGCCGTGAAAGATCGAAGGCAGGAGGAGAAGGGGATGACAGAGGATGGGATGGTTTGATCATTGACTCAAATAGACATGAGTTTGAGCAAGCTCCAGGAGTTAGTGAAGAACAGGGAAGCCTGGTGTGCTTGGGGTCCATGGGGTAGGACACGACTGAGGAACTGAACTGAACTGATGTCACCAAAGACCCTTTAAAAAGCTATGAGGAATGGGAGCCTGGAGGCACTCTCATTTAATAATTAACATTAATAATTACAAGATTAACTCAATTTCAGAACATCAGTTTTATGCAACATAAGACTAATAGAAAGAGCTGTCATTTTAATTGATAGAATGAACAATCTTAGGATGAGCAAGCAAACAGATTCTGACTAGTGGCATAATTCTCTAATGCCTAATCAAAAGAGCTGTTTAAGGAGTTTTTTTCCTCAGCAGCCACACAGGACTGTTAGAATTGAGACCATGAGAACTGAGGGAGATGCCAAAGTTGGCCAGACTGCAATCTGTTCAGCAAGGCTGTACTTGCACAGAGAGCAGCCAAGGCATAAGACAAATTCCAACATCTAAGATAAGCTGGAATCGCACAGCAGTGGGTGAGCAACCCGAGACCATGTGTCAAAGAAGACAGGGCAATAGAACATCCCAGAGGAGGGAGAGGCTATTAAGAAAACTTCCACCACATCAAACCAAAGCTTCATACATCCTGCAGTTGTCCCCTTTAAACTGACGTAAGGGACCTGGTCATCCCATATCCAATCTCACAAAAAAAAGAACAAGCTATAAAATCTAAGAATAAGTTTGGGTGAGATGTTTATAATGGAAAAAATGTGTGGTGAGTACTGAGTCGGCAGAGCATCTCTTAAATCTTTGCTGAGGTTTGCAACGCATGTTGGTCTTCATCCCTCTGCAATGAGCCCCAGAGTCACAACCATCACACTCATTTTGGGAGTCCCAGGCTCAAGCACAGCATCACGCACAAAGGGGTCCACCATGTCTATGAAACTGAGCTGGAGGCTAGTCTTAGCTTTTCAGTTTGTCTTTGATTTTTGATTCCTCCATGACATCACTGCTCCCACTTCAGTCACTATTTCTTTCACTAAAATAAACATGTCATTCACCTCCTAGTCCCTTCTCACTTCCAGCTTGAATTCTTACATATGTCCCCAGCGTGTTTCCATTTAAGAAAATGAGTCTCTCACACATACACTCACATGTGTCCTTTGCACACAATTCTAACTGTGAGTCTTTTATATCATTTACCATCACGGTGCGGGAGTTCACACTATAGGAATATTTAAACAGAGAGTAGATAGTGAGAGCTGGACAATAAAAAGAAGGCTGAGTGCTGAAGAACTGATGCTTTTGAACTGTGGTATTAGAGAAGACTCTTGAGAGTCACTTGGACAGCAAGGAGATCAAACCAGTCAATCCTAAAGAAAATCAACCCTGAATATTCATTGGAAGGACTGATGCTGAAGCTGAAAGTCCAATACTTCGGCCACCTGATGCGAAGAACTAACTCATTGGAAAAGACTCTGATGCTGGGAAAGATTGAAGGCAGGAGGAGAAGGGGATGACAGAGGAAGAAATGGTTGGATGGCATCACTGACTCAATGGACCTGAGTTTAAGCAAGCTTCAAGAAACAGTGAGGGACAGGCAGGCCTGGCGTGCTGCAGTCCATGGGGTCACAAAGAGTCAGACATGACTGAACAACCGAACAACAGGAAGATAGTGAAGCCTCCCAAAGGACAAGGGCAGGTTTTGTTTTCATTTCATTTTGATCACGTGCTCACTATTAACATGACCCTGAGTGGCCCTGCTTTATTGGTTACTAGATTGTTTGGGTAGTGCCATTATTAAAGGAGAAAATAGCATGTGTCGACAAGGGTGTGCTGTGGAGTGCTGAAAACTTTCATACACTGCTGGAGGGAGTGAAAAATGATACAAGCCCTTTGGAAAACTGTTTGGCAGCATCTGCCACAGTTAAACACAGGCATCCTATGTACACACTCCATATATGCCCAAAAGACATGAAAAATATTTGTAGCAGCATTAACAGCAAAAATCTGCAAACAACTCACACGTGGTTGGAGGAGGTCAGTGAGAGGACGTGACCAGTAGCTCACCATTGAGCTGGACCCAAACAATCAGAGGCTCCTCACCTCTCCCCTGTCCTTGGGATGTACACTCTGCCTACTGCTCCCATAGTAGGAGAGAGGAGGGTGTTGTTGAGACCATCTAGACAAGTGGCCCCCAACCTTTTCGGCACCAGGGACTGACTTCGTAGAAGACAATTTTTCTACAGATGGAGGGGGGATAGTTTCAGGATGATTTAAGTGTATTACATTTATTGTGCACTTTATTTCAATTATTACTACATCAGCTCCACCTCAGATCATCGGGCATCAGATCCCAGAGGTTCGGGATCCCTGATCTGAGTGAATATGTGACTGAATCCAGTAAAAGGCCTCTTTTTAACATTTAAGTTTTGGCAGGCGGTTGTGGAGATCTACTCACATTGCAGTGCCCAAGACAAACCCAATGATTTCCCCGCTTATTAAAGCTGCTGCCTACCAGTCAAGAGTGGGCTGCCTCTTTCTTCCATCTCTCCTTGCCCTCCCTATAAGGGGGCCAGTTTGCAAAACAACACATATCCATCAAAGTAGAACGGATAAATACGATGCATAGTGTGGTCATTCCATAAAGTACTACATAGCAGTGAAAAATGAACGATGAAAGCACATGCAACAACAGCACGGAGGAATCAGCTGATGGAGGATCCACGCTGTGCGTCCCATGCACATAAAGCTCAAAAACAGACCAAGTGAACTAGTGTTCAGGAATGCAAAACAAGTGAAATTATGGGGCAGAATATGAAGAAATCATGGTCACCATGAACTCAGGAGATATCTCCTCTTGGGAAGTAATGAAGATGGGAACAGGAAGGTCCCAGGAGTCCTGGAGTGCTGGCAAGATCTCACTAAGGCAGTGACAGAACATTATACAAATGTATTAAACTACACAAAGTGATTTCATGTGCATTTTTATTATTTTAAAACAAACAAAAAAAAAAGTTTTAAAAAAAAACAAGGAAGATGAGAACTTCCCTGACAGTACAGTAGATGAGAATTTGCCTGCCAATGCAGGGGACACAGGTTCAATCCCTCATCCAGGAAGATTCCACATGCCACAGAGCAACTAAATCCTGGGAGCCGCAACCACTGAGCCCGCGTGCATAGAGCCCGCGCTCCACAACAAGAAAAGCCGCTGTAATGAGAAGCCCACACTGCAGCTAGAGAGTAGCCCCCGCCTGCTGCAACCAAAGAAGGCCCACGTGCAACAAAGACCTGGCGCAACCAAAAACAAATAAATAAAATTTTTTTAAAAAGAGGGGGGAGAGGAATTAGGACAAGAAAACTGTTAGTAAACTACTCCCAAAACAGTTTTCAGGTGGAAAAAGGAGTGGGCTAGGTCTGTTTAGTTCTGCAGGGCAGACTTGGAAAGAATGGTGTCTGTAACAGGGCAGATTTTGGTGAGACCAGACAATAACAAGAAAGGAGGAGAGGAAGGAGGGAAGGGAGAGGAAGAAACCAGGCCACAGTTACAGTTGCTTAAGACAACATTCTAGTAAGAAAGTAAATGTCCCATCTTGAAGCTCTCCAAGCATAGGTTGCAGCACCACTGGAAGGAATGCTCTAGAGAAGATTCAAATACTGGAAAAGGAATAGCAACGTGTGTCCCTTCCGACTTCAGATTCTCGCTAGTTATAGGTGTGGCCACTTAGAGGAAAAACATCACCAACCATAGTCCAAAGATCCTGAGTGTATAACACAGACACTCACATTATGAAAGGGCTTCTTTGAATAAATAACTAAAGTATATTTTAAATGTTTCTTTACAAGCCATTAACTATCTAACCAAAAATAAAGAGGCAGGGAAGAAACAGGGAGTTTCAGGGTAATGCTGAAGAAACCACTGCCAAATGGAGTCCAGTCATCAGTGAAGAGTTAGTGTTGGAAAGAGCGAAGCCAAAGAGTCCATTTATCACAATGTTCCTCAAAGGCATCTATTCTTTTATGATAGATGATTAAAATATATGGATTTCATAAAAGTCAGGGAGTTTGGAAAACTTGTTGCCTTACATTAAATCAGAGGCTCCGTCCTCTCGATCTCCCAGCTACTGTCAGCCAATAGATTAAACCTGTGAGCCTTTCAGAGACAGCGAACTGAGCCAAGGTTGAGGATTATCTTTGAACTTATTACAAGGGGAAAAAAAAACAACAATTTTGTTGATCTGGTAATAATTCCGATTACCACCTACTCTGCGTTCAGAGCAATAAGGGCCTTTAACCAGTTTTCTGTTTCATAAATATTCCCATGGCACAACACTTTCTGAGGAGACACAACATTACCCACGGCTCTCATCCTGTTTGCTAAGTACCTACATCAACAACCTGAACCAACTTAACGCCGTACAAAAACACAGCTGATTTAGCAATCTGTAAATTATACATGTACATAAATCTGTACCAAATGTGTCGCGTTTCACTCCTGCTAACATGCATGGGTTCTTAACTGGCACCTACAATTGTTTGATATAGGTTTACGAACACTAAAACATATGTTCTGCCTAGAATGGGACCATTTAGGGTAATATTTTTGTAGTTTCCTGGCACTGAGATCTGACAGCCTCCCTAAGACAGATCTATTTGCTTCAGCGAGCATTCTGACAGTAAGTGCTACAGATTTAAGCAACCATCAAAAAATATTCTGGAACAACACTTTTCAAGCATGAATATCAAGAGAAACAGGCTGGCTTTGACTAAGTGGCCACGAAGTCAGTAGAAGGATCTCAAATGATGATAATCAAAATCAAATCCAATCCGGGGTGCTAATTATGCCCTCTGACTACTTACAGCTAAGTAAAAAAAAAAAAAAAAAAAAAAAGGTAATTTCTTTCAAATGGTTTCACGATATATAGGAGAAAATTAAACTAGATTTAAGTCCCACTAAGACCAGGAATCTTTTAAAATTTTTTAGAAATAAAATGTCAGATCTAAATAAGAGTTGTAGTCAGGAAACACTGTGGAATTAGAGCAGGGTCCTTGGATCCAGACTCACTAGAATGTAACTAGTAAAGAGGCTCTCCTGCTTTCTACTATGTCCCCAGCGTTCAATAAATATGCTCAATAAATCTTTGTTGAATGAACAAACCAGTAACAACTGTTGACTAGTCCCTGAGCTGCCTCTTTCTAACTAAATGTAGGTAAATGACTTAACCTGAAGATTCTTAATCCCTGAATTTCTAAAATGGAGACACTGCACCTCCTTTGCTGGCCTATGAGAATCAAAGGTGATATTCCATGGAAAGTGACTTAATACTTTACAAAAGGCACACAGACAAGTGCTGGTACCCCGCCTGTGACTCCAACTAAACCACTGACAAAGGTGAAAATACTGCCCTTCCTTGAAACAGAATTACCTTGTCCCTTACCCTATGATTCTGCTTGGATGTGGCAGCATGGCTGTTAGCCAAAATAGATGCTGTTCTTGTTGTTGTAACATTTTATTTAATCTCCACTGGGAAATTGTGCTTCTCTAGAGAAAATAATGATAATACAAGGAAGGTCATTTCAAGGTATAGTATAAGAAGCATGACACTGGGATCAAAGGGCTTAGGGGTTCATCAGTTCTGCCCTTAAATCTTTGAGAAAATTCACTTGCTTTCATTTCTCCATTTATACCTTGTTAGGGAAGGAGAGGGAGACGACAAAGCATCTGAGGCCTGTCTCAGTTCTATGATTTTCCAGATACCAGATATTCAAATGACCCAGAACAAAGCCTGTTCTATTATCCATTAGCACATAATGAGAGATTTTTTAAAGGATGATGAAAACAGTTCTACCAGCTAAGTCACAATGGCTGGAGAAACAATGATGCTATAAGAAAGATGAATGATTCCTTCTAGAGCTGCCTCAGGCACTGTCTGCCTGCCACTTCCAATAAGTCACTTAACATTCCAGGGACTCAGTATTTTGATCTGTAAAAGAGGAACAATAATACTGCATAGGACCACTGGGAGAAAATACCTAAAAAATGATCAAAAAGTACTGCTATTTTAAGGTAAATGCTATTTAAACACTTTCATGCCCCCACCCCCAAAACGGCTGGTGGATTCTAGAAGGAGACAATCAATATTTTTAAATAGATTTTTTCCATCACAGTAAAATAACATGATGCTGGTAGATATTGTGATACTTCCAAGAGTCCAGATTGTTTTTCCTATTTGGGGTCAGGAAATATGAAGACAGGGGTCACTAAAAACTGAAATCTCACAGCCTTGAAACAGTAGATCATTTTAAATGTTCATCGGTCTCTCCTCCCAAGATGTTTTGGTTTTGTTGTTGATGCTGTTTTGGTTGGTTGGTTAATTGAAGTCAAGCTGTTGGAATTGGAGCTGAAATTAAAGCACCAGTGCTAACAATGTTGCCTGCTACTTATTCTATTAACATTCCATGTCTGCCTACAGAGGGGAGGAAGCTCCAACTAAATCAGAAAGTATCCTGCCTTCTCAGTTCCAGGAGTTTTTGTAATTGTGTCAGCTCCAGAATTCGTATCTTTGTCATTTTACTGTGGTTATTAGCTCCATGATTCTTCATTTCCTCCTATAAGCCTAAGGAACCTTGTGACTGTCACTTTTAAGATTCTCTTACCACCCTCTTCACTCAAAAGCATGATAAGGTCTACATTAGATACAGTTTTCCCTCATATTAAAGGGCACTACCTCGTCACCAAAAAAACGCAGTTGTCATTGATTCTTATGAGAAAGTTGATGTCACTGTCAATTGGATCTTCAAATAGCACGACTCCCTCGATAGCCCACAACAGGCCAATAACAGCAGCAATCACAGCAAATTAACTCTTAAACAGCGATTTTACTTAAAGAGCCATGATCACCTGCAGCTTCTTCACTGCAGAAGAGTTCATTGTGGCTGTTCACATAGTAATTAGCATTCCCTTCTCTCCTCAGGTAATGACTGGGACTCTGTTTGAAAGCTACCTTAGTTTGAGGAAGCCCTTGAAAGGAAAAGGGCTTCCCTTGTTGCTCAACTGGTAAAGAATCCACCTGCAATGCAGGAGACCTGGGTTCAATCCCTGGGTTGGGAAGATCCCCTGGAGAAGGGAAAGGCTACCCACTCCAGTATTCTGGCCTGGAGAACTCCATAGACTGTATAGACCACGGGGTAGCAAAGAGTCTGACAGGACTGAGCAACTTTCACTTTCACTTTGAAAGGAAAAGTGATTGACCAGAAATTCTTCAAGAGGCACATTTCTAAAAAGTACCTGAATAATACATGATGATTTGCTATCCAATTGATGTTATTTATTAGAAGATAAATTTAAATGTTTTTAATTATAGAGTATTTTCTAGTAGCATAAGTCACTTTCATGCTCTTCCCCTGAATCCCAAACTAAATTCTAATAGAAGTGCAGAGTTTTAACACAATTTCCTGCAGGCTCGGCAACAGTGGTATTTACACATTTTAAAAACCCAATTTCCTGAGTTGGCTCTTCACCTCCTCCCAACAGAATGTCATTTGTCTCTGGAAGAAGAGGGGACCAGGAGCCTGTATAGAACGTCTCTAGGCGTGTCCTCTGTCATTTTAGCCTCTTTGATGAACGGCTGTGCACTGCATCTTCCAACTGCTGAGCTCTCCCAACTGCCCTGGAAGCTCTTTACCCTGGAAGCTCTGCTGTGAGTACTAAAGGCGTTTGAAATGACTGCATTCTATCCCTGCTCCTAGGACTTCCCACCACCTTATGCCATCTTAATGCCACTGGGAAAGAGAGGGGCTGGAGCTCTGGTTTATCGAGCAGTGGATACATTTACAGTTTGCCTGAGTTTGAGAATGTACAGAGGAGCAAGATTTATAAAACGCTGCTGTGGTTTGGAAGAGAGATATGATGACAAGTTTGTACCTGCGCCCCTCCACTTTGCACTCGAGTTCAGGAAACTCTGCCCTTCATGAGCCTTAACTTCGAAGGGTGTGGGTGGGTGAGGAGGTAGAATTCGGCAGCCTGCAGCACGTCCCTAGGTTCCCACATCCCTGCCCCTCGGACTTTTCAGCCGCCTGGATGGGAGGTGGAAGCAGCCGCATCCTCCCATCCCTGGGGACCGGGACGCGGAGGTGCCGGTCTCTCCTGGGGCTCGCTCTCCGGGGGGAGGCGGCGCCGCGGGCAGTGGCCAGAGAACCCGGAGAGCCGAAACGGAGGGGCGAGCAGTACCGATGGGGAAGGCGCTGCCGTTCCTGCCGCGACCAGCTTCCCATCACTTTTCCCGGGACTTTGCTCATCAGCTGTCACACTCCCTGGAGAGGAGACTGCGAAGGCGCGCGAAAGGCGCCCAAAAGCGACCCCAGGAGAGCTCTCCTCTTGGGATGGGGACCCATGAGACCCCACCCCACTCTACCCACCCTTCCCAGCCCCCGGGAGTCAGCCCCGCGCCGCGGCTCCCAGCAGAGCCCCAGGGTTCTGCTGCATCTGCTGGTGCCGAGCGGCGGGAGGCGTCTGCAATAAAAGCACGGATAAAAATCCGGGGTGTCAAATCCGAATGCACCTCTTACCATTGGACCGCCGGACAATATTCTCCAGAAACGTGTTTTGCGGGGCCACCAGTCCCTTCCTGCCCCCAGCCATGGTCATCCTCCCGGCAGCTCGGGGTCTGGGGGTCGTCCCGGCACGGCGACTCACGGCAGCAGCAAGCTGGGCGCGGGGCCCGCGAGCGATGCCGGCTGGAAGCGCCCCATGCGCTCCACGGGGACCCGGGCGGGCAGGGGCGGCGGCGGCTCCCTCCGGCTGCCACCCTCGCGCCCTCTTCGCGCCTCCCTCCCCGCGGCCCGCCGCGCTGTGTGCTCGCGCGGGGCTCGCCGCGCCGCAGCCGCCTCCGGGTGGGCGGGGGGGAGCCGCAGCAACCGGGCCCGCGGCGCCCCCTGCCGGGCGCGCATACGCCGCTGGCCTGCGGGAGGCCGAGCGGGGCGCTCCCGCCGCGGCTGGGAAGCCGAGCGCCGCGGCGGGCCAGGGCTGGACCGGCAGCGCCGCGCTCTGGCCGCAGCCGGGAAACGTGCTCAGGGCGCGCCTCGGGTTGGGAGGCGAGGGGGGCCTTGGAGCTGCTGTCTCTCGGCGGGTTCACTCCCAACGAGGTCGCAGAGAGTTTTGGAGGAACGTGGCACTGTACGTCTCCTCCCTTGCTCTGTTCCAGGCCGGAGCCCTGGGACCTCTGAAACTCCTGAAACCCCTTCCTGCTGGCCCCTTCGGGTCTCTTAGCCTCATTTGTGAAAGTTACCCCACCTGCATTTTGAAGCCAGTGTTTGACCATTAATTAATGAGGTACTTAAGGGCTCAGGCTTGCAGTGACTAACTGGCTGGACTCCAGAAGTGTCTTGGGTTGCTTTTAAAGGTAACCTAAAGTCAAAAACGGAGAAGGAAATGGCGACCCACTCCAGTGTTCTTGCCTGGAGAATCCCAGGGATGGGGGAGCTTGGTGGGCTGCCGTCTATGGGGTCGCACAGAGTCGGAACCGACTGTAGCGACTTAGCAGCAGCAGCAGCAGCAAAGTCAAAAACGCACACTCCAGACATTTGACAAGTTTGCAGGCTGACTGTCTCCATTTCCACTCTTATCCAGTGACTATTTTAGCAAAGACCAAGAAAATACATGTATATATACAGAAAGGTTTTCTGTTTGTTTGTTAGCAGAATCACAACCTGTTATGATCAGCATGTAAGATTAGGAAACAAACAAGCTGTCTGACAAACATCCAAACAGGCGGGATGGGGCTTGTCCCTGAGAGCAAATGCTTGGAGGTTGGGGTTGGGGTGGGCAGCTTCCCCAGGCATTTGACGTCAATTAAAAACCGCAGAGGACTTCCCAGCTGGCGCTAGTAGTAAACAACCCGCCTGCCATGCAGGAGACACGAGTTTGACCCTCTGGCCAGGGAGATCCCCTGGAAGAGGGCATGGCAACCCGCTCCGGTATTCTTGCCTGGAGAATCCTATGGACAGTCAAGCCTGGTGGGCTACAGTCCATGGGGTCGCAAAGAGTCCATGGGGTCGCAAAGAGTCGAATGCTATTAAGTGACTTAGCACACAAAAATGCAAAAACTGCAGCCTTGACAGGCACACTGCTATATTTAAAATGGAAAACCCACAAGGACCTACTGTACAGCACAGGGAACTCTGAAGGATGTTATCTGGTGCACTGAATGGGAGGGGAATTTGGAGGAGAATGTGTGAAGTCGCTCAGTCGTGTCCGACTCTTTGTGACCCCATGGGCTGTAGCCTACCAGGCTCCTCTGTCCATGGGATTTTCCAGGCAAGAATACTGGAGTGGGTTGTCATTTCCTTCTCCAGGGGATCTTCCCAACCCAGGGATCGAACCCAGGTCTCCCACATTGCAGGCAGACGCTTTACCGTCTGAGCCACCAGGGAAGCCCAATGGATACATGTATATGTATGGCTGAGGCCCTTAGCTGTCCACCTGGAACCATCACAACATTGTTAATTAGGCACACTCCAGTACAAAATTAAAAGTTCAATAAAAAAAAATAAATTAATTTTTGAAAAGCGCAGCCTTGACTTGATGGATGGGCCACCCTGTTCAGGATGCCGTGTTGATCTTCACACCTGCCTCCTGGTATAAGAAGAATTACATCAACGCACGATTTCTGGGCAGGAGCTCAGACTATTTCAGGAGGTTTTTGCCTGCACACGGGCTTTATCTGTTTTTCACTGTGGGTCCCCAGAGGGTGTATGGCCAGAGACTAAAGAGCTGCCCCACAGAAAGAATGAGTCGATCGTCTCCTAGTCAGTCCCATGCTGGACAAGCAACAGTGACACAGGAATGTAAGAGGCAAAAAACTGACCGTGCAGCCTCGGCTGTCCAGGTTAACCATCCTGACGCATCCTAATATTCTGTAGATACCTTCTCAGTTTATTCATCTCTCAAACAGAGGAACTAATTCTTGCCCAGCAATCTCTCAGAGATGCCTTGAAGATCAAATGTGATTGCTTAGGGAAGTGCCCCCTAAATTGTAGAGTAGTATACCACGGTCAGACGTCATCATTAGAGTGACCAAATAGATCTGGCCGTTACAGACATCACCCTGTGTCTCACCTTGTGGAGACACAAAGTGAATGGATGGGAGCTTTTTGCAGAGTTAGGGAAGGCTTGCGTGGGCTTCAAAACCAGTAATGATATACTTCTTCCACAAGGTAACATTCTACCAGACACATCCGTCACCCAGCTCAGAGCAGTGATTTCTTAAACCCTAGCTCCGTCTAGTGGTTCTTTGCTCTATTACAAATGAAATAACAAGCAGTGTGGATGAGAACTTGGAGATATATTGATGCTGAGTTGGTTCGGAGGTGTCTGCCTACTTCATTTGAATCAATTCATTTGAATAAGGCTCTTAAGGTTATGTAATCTACTGCAGGCCCAAGGGGAGATTTTTCATGATGATATTAAATCTGTCAAGCAACCTCATAATCCTGCTTGTGAAAGGAAGATAAAAGAATGGGTGGGATGGGGAGCTATCAGAGAGAGTTAATAAAATTTCTCAGATTTTAATGAGCTCTCGTGTTCCAGGGCTCGGGTATAAAGGAAACAGATGATGTTCATTTAAGGTGAGAGATGTTAAAGCCGTGGCAGGCTACCTGATAAGAAAAAGGGGCGAAGAGATATCTTCCATTTTTAATTTCAAATGTACTACTACTACTGTGGTTCTCGGCACGCACTGTGTGTGTGTGTGTGTTGGCACCAATTTGAATACTGTCATTTTTAGTGGCAACCTTGAAGAGATTAAAAGACCTAAAACATCACTTAAACAGTCAGAAATCTAACCATTATCTCTACTCAGCGTGAGGATATCTCATGGCTTCTACAAAAAAAAAAAAAAAGCACATCCTCTGTCCCGCATTCCCTTGGCCGACCCTCAACACTGCCTGACTGTAGGAATAAAGCTGTGCTCTGCCTTGCCCAGGTTCTCTTTGCTATCCTCAGGCCTAGGTTGCATGTGTTCAGGAAACACACCCTCTTTGTTGGGACTGGCTAGACAGTACAGTATATTATCCTCCTTGCCTCTTACTTCCCACCTTTTGTTCCCTACTCTATATTCACTTCCAGGAGCTGCTCAGCTTAAAGTTCTGTCTGAGATCTAGCACTATAATGTAGGAAAGTCAGCTAGAACAAACTTTAATCTTACAAATTTGTCAACATTGCTAACACCTTTGTAAAAGAGTCACAGTACAGCAATGTACCTCTGTATTTTTATATAACAAGCAAAGCCACTTTTTATTCAAAGGAACAACTTTAAATAACCGGGACCAGTGTTCCAATTAGATTGCCTCTCTCTCTCTCTGCAGGAAGTGGGCTACCTCTGTCTAGAACATCTACCAAGAACAATACAGAGTCCGAAAGGAAAACTTCTAAAATTTTATACCACTGTCTCTAGCCAATGTCTCAGTGGTCTTCCTTTCCTATGCCCTCAGTATTGTGGTTACCCCTGGATTATAACACGTGGTTTGTCTGCATCATACAATAGATGGTGAGCTGAAACACAGATGAACTTCACCGATCTTTGTTTTCATATATATAATTAAGCCATGGTATAATTGGTGAATTCACAAAAGTAGTTCACAGCGATGGAGGCACTACAGAGAGAGCATGGAAATAGAGCTCTACAGAATGGCTGGGAAGAGTTTGGGAGAGGACAGAAAAATCTCAAAGCCCAACAAAAAAATATCTATCAAATGAAAAGGAAAACAGTACCACACACCAGGGATGGGGTGGAGGGGAAGATCGCATCATGCAAAGGCAAGAATTACATTTTTTTCCTTGCAATAAGACCATGAAGTATAGGAACAGATTTCAAAAGCCAAGAACCTCTTAAACATAGGAGAGTCCCCCGTGAGCCCTGGAAGTTCTCAGAGGAAAAATGGGCAAACAAGGGTGTTTCCTCTTCAGAAAAGAATAAGCATCAGTAGGAAAAACTGAACCTAGAAGTGTTCACCTACCTGGCCACCATGAGTGAAATATCTAAAAGAGGGGGAATATGCAGCATGCATGAGAAATTTCAGCTTCTATGACCCAGTGACTGATTTATTATATGTAATTTCTGTTCACAAAACATATTTTCTAATAGATGTACAAGAAATGTGCTGGGGAGGCCATATCCATTGGAAAGATCTGTTCTGTATTATGGGGCTCTCCGGGTGGCTCGGTGGTAAAGAATCCTCCTGCCCATGCAGGAGACACAGGAGATGTGGGTTTGATCCCTGGGTCAGGAAAATCCCCAGGAGGAGTAAATGGAGGAGTAAACCCACTCCAGTATTCTTGCCTGGAAAATTCCATGGACAGAGGAGCCTGGTGGGCTACAGTCCATGGGCCACAAAGAGCTGGACTCGGCTGAGCACATACACAGGCATATTCTGTATTATGGACACCTACCTCCACCAAGTGCTGGGAAAAAGAAGAAAGTCTGCCTCCATAAGAATCGTAGCCTATTAACCTAATTGACTGGAGGGTGTCACACTGATGTAGGTGCTACGCTCAACTGTGGCTAACCCAATAGGCATTTTTAAACATTTGCAGAACTGGGTTATATCCTTCTAAATGCCCAAAGCCTATTATCCTTCTTTCTCATTTCCTCCTATCAAAAGAGAACAAGATCTTTTATCACATCCCTCTCATGGAAAATAATGAAAAGCATTTACAACTGTCTCATTTTATTATGCAAACATTTGCTCAGAGTCTAGCATAGACCAGATGCTGGAATAGGTTCTAAGGATGAAAAGAGGGTTATGATTGGCATCTGCCCCCATGAAGCTCAGGAATCAGTGAGTACTTGGCTTCTTTATGATTTCTCTCCTTTCAGCTACTTTCCTCTCTCAGATGTGTCCTCCAAACCCTGCTGCCTTTGTCCACAAACTACATTTCAGCTTGATCTTCGCACTGAAGACTTTCCTGACTTCTCTTCATTGAGACTTGTCTCTCCCCAAAGGTCTTGGAGTCCCACAGATCACACTCCTTTAGAAGATATTCATCTGCCATGGCCCCTGCTCCTAGAAGCCAGAAGTGAAGTGGGAATTCATCAAGAGTAGGCAGTTGGACGCACAAGCGCAGAGCCCAAGAGAAACATCTAGGCAGAGTCAGAGACTGAAAATCACTAGCTTATAGCCTTCAAAAGAAAGTGAGAAGGAGCAACCTAGAAAGTAGGGGGAACTGGGATAAGCCATTTGAGAGAAGTCTTTAAATGGGAAGCGTAATGAACACCATCATATGCACATGCATGTGCGGACTAAGTTGCTTCAGTCACGCCTGACTCTTTGCAACCCTATGGACTGTAGCTCGCCAGGCTCTTCTGTCCATGGAATTCTCCAGGCAAGAATATTGGGTTGCCATTTCCTTCTCCAGGGGATCTTCCTGACCCTTGGATCAAACCCGTGTCTCCTGAGACTCCTGCATTGCAGGCAGATTCTTTATCGCTAAGCCACCAGAGAAGCCCAGATTTATTTATTTATTCTTGGCCATGTTGTGTGACATGTGGGATCTTAGTTCCCCAACCAGAGACTGAACTCAGTGTGTGCTGTAAAAACTGGAGAATGTCCCTGGGACAGAATGATCAGTTGGTCTTTTGAGACCTTAGTGGAAACATTTTCAATGGAATAGCGGGGACAAAGCCACGTTACAATGGGTTTAAAGAACAATTAGAAAGTTACAATCCAGACAGCAGACTGAGCTAGTAAAAATTGCCCTTCTAACTCAAACATACAGAAATGCCAAATAAATTGTTTTTAAGCTTATCTTCAATATACTGCCAAGATCAAAAGAAGTCAAAAATAGGCAGGAATCCATTGCAGTTGTGGGAATACATGGGGAGCAGCAGGGGAGTGTAACCTCCAAAGAAATGCTCCTTAGGGTGTCCAGTTTTGGTATTTGTGTGACGGTTCTGAGGACAGAGGCCCCATTCATGGTGGGGAAACTGGAGCTGAGTCTCTGCTGGACCCAGGAACCTAGAAAAATAGAACCTACAAGGCTGAGCTCTCAGCTGGTCCAGAACATGGGTGGAAACAGTAAACCTTCACAAATCAGAACTCCTAGACCACTAAGTCTCACATTAATGGGACAGGATTCTCCCAGCTACTCTCACAGTGTGGAAGCTTGTACTAAGAAATTTATGCAGAAATGTCACATAGCCCCATCAGAAACCAGTAAGAAACTGCCACTACAGGAAAAACATATACCAACCAATACAGGAGACAGGGATCAAGACCATCCCCATGGAAAAGAAATGCAAAAAAACAAAATGGCTGTCTGGGGAGGCCTTACAAATAGCTGTGAAAAGAAGAGAGGCGAAAAGCAAAGGAGAAAAGGAAAGATATAAGCACCTGAATGCAGAGTTCCAAAGAATAGCAAGAAGAGATAAGAAAGCCTTCTTCAGCGATCAATGCAAAGAAATAGAGGAAAACAACAGAATGGGAAAGACTAGAGATCTCTTCAAGAAAATCAAAGATACCAAGGGAACATTTCATGCAAGGATGGGCTCAATAAAGGACAGAAATGGTATGGACCTAACAGAAGCAGAAGATATTAAGAAGAGGTGGCAAGAATACACGGAAGAACTGTACAAAAAAGATCTTCACGACCCAGATAATCATGATGATGTGATCACTCATCTAGAGCCAGACATCTTGGAATGTGAAGTCAAGT
>SJYT01021861.1:0-37472 GCA_006410635.1 Cephalophus harveyi | reverse complement strand
GTTGGAGAAGACTCTTGAGAGTCCCTTGGACTGCAAGGAGATCCAACCAGTCCATTCTGAAGGAGATCAACCCTGGGATTTCTTTGGAAGGAATGATGCTAAAGCTGAAACTCCAGTACTTTGGCCACCTCATGCGGAGAGTTGACTCATTGGAAAAGACTCTGATGCTGGGAGAGATTGGGGGCAGGAGGAGAAGCGGACAACCGAGGATGAGATGGCTGGATGGCATCACGGACTCGATGGATGTGAGTCTGAGTGAACTCCAAGAGATGGTGATGAACAGGGAGGCCTGGCGTGCTGCGATTCATGGGGTCGCAAAGAGTCGGACACGACTGAGCGACTGAACTGAACTGATACCTTAAGATCCAACTGATAAAAATTACCCCCAATATAAAGCATACAGACATAATTATAAATCATACCAAAAATAATTCTATGTCACAAATGAAGTCAAATAAAAAATTGGAGAAAACAGCAACTGAGAAACAATGCAGGTTGCAGCAAGTTGAGATGTGTATTTTATATATTCAGAGAATAAGAAAGGAATGTAAACCTTAGGGTGAAAATAAGACACTGTGACAAGAAAACAGGCAGATTTTGATCAAAATTAAACAAAATTTAAAACAGTCATGGAAACAAAAAATCCCCTGGGTATATTATTCAGTAGTCTAGACCCAATTAGCTGGAAAGGAAATTACACAGAACATAGCCTATAGAAATAAACAGATGGGGAATGTAAATGATAAGTGGATGGAGTGAAAGGCTCAAACATATGTCTAAAAAGAATCCTCTAGGGAATAAAAACATATATGGAGAAGAAGCAATATTCAAAGGGACAATGAAAATAAATTTTCCAGAATTAAAGAAATCAAATATCTCACAATTAAATTCACAGATTAAAAAGGCAGGATAAATGAAAACAAATCCAAACCTAGACATATAGAAGTGAAACTCCAGAGCGTAAAAGGAAAAGAGGAAATCTTAAAAATTATCATAGGAAAAAATAGATCATCTACAACAATGTGAAGATGATATTGACATAAGAGATCTCAATCTAACAAGAGAGTTTAAAACGTTGGAATACACCAGTGGTTCCCAACACAATGGCTAAACTTCAAAAGACTGACAGGACAAAATGTTGACAAGGATGTGGAGCCAACTCTCAAACATTGCTGCGAGAGTCTGAAATGATTTTTTAAAAATCACTTTAGAAATAGCCTGTCAGTTTCTTACAAAACTATCAATAACCATTCACCCATCCCACACCCCAGAAATTCCACATACATTCAAAAAAGATTTGTTTGTATCTGCTTCATTATAACATTCATAATGTTACAACGTAACATTCATAACTAAAAGCAGCATGTGTCCATCACCAGCAGAATAAATAAACAAACCATGGTATACCAATATGGTATACCAATATGATACCACTACTCTACCAACTGCAGAGTAACAAAATGAAACAAACTACAGTTAAAGGCTAACAACATGGATGAATCTCAACACATTACACTGAGTGAAAAAGCCTTAGACTAAAGAGTATATGGCATGTTATTTCATTCATACAAAGTTCTAGAACAAGCACACAAGGTGAAAAAGAAATCCGGACAGTGTTTGTCTCTCAGGGGGGATACTGAGGATTGCCTAGGGAGGAACATGATGAAATTTTTGGGAGTAACAGCAACATTCTATATCTTCATGAAAGTGTGGGTCATGCATGTATATGATTTGTCAAAACTCAAAAAATGATACATTTGAGTTTTATGCATTCTGCCTATTTTATTTCAAAATAGAAATTCTACATATTGAACCCTAGCTAGTTATATTCAGGCTAACCATTTAGGAGTAAAGTATATGGATGTCTACAACTTATTTTGAAATGCATCAAAAAATAAGATAAATAGACACGATAAAACAAAAACATCACAATGTAATGATAGTAGAATCTGTGTGGTTGCTATGTAAGTGTTCACTATACAAGTCTTTCAAATTTTCTGTATGTTTGAATTTTTTTCATATCCATCTGAATCCATTTTAAAGGGAGGATAAAGTAAAGACATTAACAGAGACAGGCTAAAACTTATGGACATTTGCTAAAAAAAACTAGTTAAGAATTAGGAAAATAGAACTAGAAGAAAAAAGTGGATTACATGATGCAATAATGAAAGAGAAACTGGTAAAAACATGGTAGTAGACACAAATAAACATTGACTTCTAGAAACAATGAGGAAAAATTAGAGAAGTGTTAAAAAATATGGTGAAAGGAAAATACTTGACAACAGCAGAATGAATAATGGAAACTGAAATGTTTCAAAATCTTTGTCTTATAATAGCAATACTGCTAAAGTTTAGACTCTGTTAGAAAATTTATAACTTTCAGACCAGTGAGGGGAAATAAGAATGGGCATAAAGAAAATATAATCGAATCAAAATATGCCACATAAAGAGAGAAAACATGTAAAGAATTAATATGGTAGATTAAAATATATATTAAAAGTGGCAGAAATACACCAAAATATGTCAGTAATCACAATGTGTATGTGTGTGTGTGCATGTGCGCCCGTGTATGTGAACATGTAATTGCTTCAGTTGTGTCCGACTCTTAGCAACCCCATGGGCTGTATGTACCCCACCAGGCTCCTCTGTCCATGGAATTTTCCAGGCAAGAATAATGGAGTGTTTCCATGCCCTCCTCCAGGGGATCATCCCGACCCAGGGATCAAACCCACATCTTTTAAGTTTCCTGCATTGGTAGGTGGGTTCTTTACCACTAGCACCACCTAAACTTTGTTATTAAAATAAACACTTATATCAGATAAAAACAAAACAGAATCAATCTTGTGATGGTTTAAAAAATTCTCACTTGGATCACAGAAATGTTTACAATAGAGAGAGATGGAAAAGGATATAGTAAGACTTCGGATTTGGGGAATACTGTAAAACCATCCTATCACAAATATCAAAAAATTCTGAATAAAATTAATAAATGATAAAGTTTTGTATATATTGTATATATGCACAACATACTACGTGTACATATATATTTATATTTTCTTAATTTTTAGTTTATATTGGAGCATAGTTGATTAACAACGTTGTGTTAGTTTCAGGTATACAGCAAAGTGATTCAGTTATATGTATACATATATATATATATATATGCTTTTAATTGAATAACTTTCACATGAAATGAAACAAATTCCCCAAGGACCAAAAAACAAACCAGAACTAAAACCAAAGCAATGAGCACAAAGATGTGACAGTGTTGCTGCCCAAGCAAGGTAGGGAGGAAAGGGTAGAAAGCCAGATCAAGGCCAGGCCAGGAAAAGCTTTGTTGTCATGCTGACTCTAGCATTTAGAACTGTAAAGTTCACTTTATCATGTGAACAGTCTGCAGGAATCAAAGTTTAAGCAGGTGCATGAATAGCTCTAGGTTCTGGAGATACAACAGTGAAGAAAAGAAATATTCTGCTATCAAGGAGCTAAATCTAGTTGGGCAAGACTGTCAAAAATAATAAACACATTATTTTGTATCTTAAAACATAGATAATTTTCACTTGCCTTTATTTACTTGGTGCTATAAGAGAATGATTTAGAGTAGGTTCATATCACAGGAAACATGAGCTATCAATATTACTTTCCATCATGGGACCCTGGAGATGGGTGCTTTATGCTAAGTTGAGGGGCTGTCTTCATTGTTCTCAGCCTTCTCAAAAGATCCTTTGATATTTCCTCTTCCAGTTGACTTCCTCTGTTCATTGGTAGAATTGGAGCCTATAAAAAGTTGTTGTTTAGTTGCTAAGTCGTGTCAGAGCCTTTTGCAACCTCATGGACCGCAGCCTGCCAGGCTCCTCTGTCTATGCAATTTACTGGAGAGGGTTGCTAGTAAATACTGGAGTAGATTGCCATTTCCTTCCGCCCCCAAAAAATTGTTTAAAAGAATCCTAAAAAAAATAAAGTATAATATCAACTTTAATCAACCAAATATCTTCATCAAATATGACACACAAAGCCATCAGAGGATCTACCATGTGGTTATATTGCTGGTAAAGATCATGAACAGATCAACAAGTGAGAAACAGATCAAGATGTGTGGCGTGACCTATAGGGGGCTCGAAGAGTCAGTGTTATTTCAATAGTACTGAAACTCAGTTTAGTATCAAATGCTAAATCAGTATTTCTGGGTTATGACCACTTGCAGAAAAACATGGCGAGTCTTCTCACATGGAATTTATTCTTTCAGGATTAAAACAGGAAATAAGGTGGGGATGGATGCTTTGGACTCAGTCAGTTCAGTCGCTCAGTTGTGTCCGACTCTTTGTGACTCCATGGACTGCAGCACCCCAATAAGGAAGAAGGTGAAGAGGAACATAAACCAAACCATCTAAGGTTTCCAAGTAGTTCACATTTAGAAAAACACAGAAATGACAAAAGTTAAATGCCAGAGAGTAGTTTCAACCTGAACCAAATGTCAGAGAATGACTTCTTTAGTATTCTGAGAATTATGGAAAATTCAACCAAAATCTTATTCTTAGAGAAATTAAATGAATGTATAACGCACAGGAGAATCATTTGGAGAATACGCATCCATATAAATGTAACATGACAGAGAAAATGGGATCTCTCAAGGTTTCTTTTGCTGTTACCTTCTTTGTTAAAGAGAATACTATTTAAACTGGAAATGGCAACCCACTCCACTACTCTTGCCTGGAAAATTCCATGGACGGAGGAGCCTGGTAGGCTACAGTCCATGGGGTCACGAAGAGTCAGACATCACTGAGCAACTTCACTTTCACTTTTCACTTTCATGCATTGGAGGAGGAAATGGCAACCCACTCCAGTGTTATTGCCTGGAGAATCCCAGGGATGCGGGAGCCTGGTGGGCTGCCGTCTATGGGGTCGCACAGAGTAGGACACGACTGAAGCAACTTAGCAGCAGCAGCAGCAGCAACTTTCCAAAATCACAAAGAAGAAATTGAAGTCTAAGACCTGGGAATATATGTTAAGAAACTGTACAAGTACTTAAAGAAGGAGAAGGAGATGACAGAGGACGAGATGGTTGGATGAGATCACTGACTCAATGGACATGAGCTTGAGCAAGCTCCGGGAGATGGTGATAGAGAGTGTTGCCTGGAGTGTTGCAGTCCATGGGGTCACAAACAGTCTGACACAACTGAGTGACTGAACAAGTTAAAGTTAGTTCAAGTCTCCATGCCCAGGTGCATGAAACGTTACAGGCACCAGAAGCCTAAGAACAAGAAAATATTTTCCTGATTTTATTCAAAAGGAGAAAGAAATTAATCATTTTGCAAACCACTGCTTAGCTTATAGTTATTGTGAAAAAATTGTTGATAGGCTATTAAACATGGGTTGGGAGTATCTAGAAAGAAACAAATTAACCACTGGGAGCCAACATGGATCAACCAAATGGGGAAAAAGAGGAGCAGAAGATGGTAGAAAGAAAGACAATATAAAGAAAAATTATGAAAGCCTTAGAAATGAACCCAAAAGACTGCAGAATGCCTTCAATGAAAACCAGGTAGTGTCTAGCACATCCATCCGAGGTGTCTGGTTTATGTGGTCTTTGTGTCTTTTGTGATCTTTGAGCTATTTACAACTCTGTAATTTGTAGACAACTATAGCAATGCAAGGAGAAGGCAATGGCACCCCACTCCAGTACTCTTGCCTGGAGAATCCCAGGGATGGGGGAGTCTGGTGGGCTGCCGTCTATGGGGTCGCACTGAGTTGGACACGACTGAAGCGACTTAGCAGTAGCAGCAGCATAGCAATGCAAATGATTCTTGTCCAGAGATGTACAAATGGATTCTTTTCTGATGGAAATTCAATTGATTCTCTTCCTCCAGTGTGGAATAAGCCAGTTTAACATTTTGAAGGAAATTTAGTTAACTATTCCTAATGAGCTAGGTATGTTTCTACTCTTTAGATTCTCCTTTGAACTAGTTGTAGCATTTTACTAGCTCCTTCATTAACTAAACTAAAGAAAATCTTTGATGTGCTTTTATTTTATATTTGTGTAAGAAGAAAAGTTATGACCAACCTAGATAGCATATTGAAAAGCAGAGACATTACTTTGCCAACAAAGGTCTGTCTAGTCAAGGCTATGGTCTTTCCTGTGGTCATGTATGGATGTGAGAGTTGGACTGTGAAGAAAGCTGAGCACTGAAGAATTGATGCTTTTGAACTGTGGTGCTGGAGAAGACTCTTGGGAGTCCCCTGGACTGCAAGGAGATCCAACCAGTCCATTCTGAAGGATATCAGCCCTGGGTGTTCATTGGAGGGACTGATGCTGAAGCTGAATCTCCAATACCTCATGAGAAGAGTTGACTCATTGGAAAAGACTCTGATGCTGGGAGGGATTGGGGGCAGGAGGAGAAGGGGACGACAGAGGATGAGATGGCTGGATGGCATCACTGACTCATTGGACGTGAGTCTGAGTGAACTCCGGGAGTTGGTGATGGACAGGGAGGCCTGGAGTGCTGTGATTCATGGGGTCACAAAGAGTTGGACACGACTGAGCGACTGAACTGAACTGAAGAAGCATAAATTCGTATATATATAATCTTTTTATGGGAGACTGGAAAGGGGCTTTCAGAAGAAGTAGTAACATGTTCTTAAAATAGGGACGTGGTGTGTTGATACAGGAAACAGCACATGGCACGGTAGGGAGATGAGACTGGACAGATAAGCAAAATTAGGTCAAAAGGGCTTTGTGATATAATGGAATTGAAAAATCCTCTTTGAGTCAGATAATTTTAAAGCCAAATCTCTGGGCTTCCTTGAGTGTTTGTAGACCTTAGCAAGCAGAATCACATATCTGAGTTGCCACAGAAGCACTATCCACTAAAACCCAAGCCAAGAATTAAGAGTGTTCGTGTGAAAGATTCAGAGACATGGAAACCTTGAAGAGGAACTTGGCTTCCTGGGGTTTGGGGTGAACTTTTTAGGTGTCGATGGGTAATAGATCTACAACTGACATGTGGGTTACATACATAAACCAAGAATAAAGTTTCTACTTGATCTTGGAGATGATAGGGAGCCACTGAGGTTGCTGGCATGGCAAGACAGGCATGCCTAGTGCAGGAAATGACGTGAAAATAGGTGATCAAGTGCTCAGTTGGGGTTGGGAAGCCGAAAGAGGAAGAATTGCAGATTATAGGCATCTTAGTTTGTGAATGGGGAAAATGACTTTACATGTGGCCATTGGAAATAAAGTCATGAAACCCAGGACAGAGAGCAATGCTGTGATCGACAGAGTGATGCAGAGAAGGTAAGACATCTGTTCAAATCACCAATTCATGTTTTCATACTTCTAATTCCTAACAGAGAGGGAAAGACTAAAATTAGCTTCTCACATATTGTCAGCATTTAAGCAATCATTTTAGCATTAGTGCAGGGGGAAGTGGGAAATGATGTGTGAATTGTTTCCTGAGGAGCATCAACATTTTTCTCCTATGATTCATGGGAGGACCATCTTTCTTATTAACCACATTTTTTGAGGATCAGCTTATACTAAGACACTCTTGAAACAGAGCAAAACCCTATGGTCCTTGCCCCTTTTCCCCACCACCACCAATCAGGTCTTCTGCCTGTCTTTCATCTGTGGAAAGCTTCAGTCAAAGAATAAGTTTAATTAGAGAAGTGAGAAATATGAAAACAAAGAGAAACAATCAAAGGAGACCAACTAATAGTAATGTAGTGATTAAGCATAGTCAAGGACTTGCAGTTCCTTCTCAAGGACTATGGATAATATTCCAAGCCATACCCTGTGATCTGTCTTACAGATCCTGAAACCTCAGGTGGGAGAAGTTAACGACATGATGACTGTGCCCAGGACATGAACTGCCACAATTCCGAGACCTGGGTACAAAGAAATGGGAACAAATGGACCCTGGAACTGAAGATGAACTGTACCTAAAACAACCAAGATGATGCTGGTCAGATCACTGATGATCAGTTTGAAGATGACTGTTAGAGGTGACCGTGCTGTTTCGGCATGTAGCCGCCCCCCCACCAATTCTGTCTATAAAAACTCTCACCTCCTGCTTGTGGGGAGAGGGTGGTAGTGGGCCTTTGGACAAATGTCCACCACCCTCCCCCTCTGCAACTGCCAGCATCTGAAATAAAGCAAACTTTCCTTATCGCCAACCTGGCCTGTTTATTGGCTTTTGAGAGGTGAGCAACCAGACCCCACTACACACTCTTTCGGTAACACTCTGACAGATACAGTTGATTTAGAGCTAACTCAGCACTGAAGAGGTTTCCCAGGCAGCGCAGTGGTTCAGGCCCTAGGTCAGGAAGATCCCCTGGAGAAGGGCATGGCAACCCACTCCATTATTCTTGCCTGGAAAATCCCATGGACAGAAGAGCCTAGCGGGCTACAGCCCATGCGGCCGCAAGTCACACATGACTGAGCGCAGCACAGCACGCAGTACTGAAGAGCAAAACAGTAAAAGTAACCTCTGACTGGAGTCACATCAGCCTCGTGGTTGAAAACAGAAGCTTTAGAGGCAAGCAGAACCACTTTAAGGGTAATTCTAAATCTCACGTATTTACCCCAAATTAAGTTAATTAATATTAGATTCGCTGGGGATTTTGTCAAAATGCAGATTCTGAATAGTACCTAAGTTTCTTAATTCCCAATAAGATCCCTAGTTTTTTTTTTTTTAATATGTTAAGGAAAAAAGTAACAAGAAAAGATAAGAGTAATTACTAAATGCAATTGGAATGTGCCTTCCAGCATGGTACAGGAACATGAGGTTATTGTGTTGCTGTCACTACTAAATCTGAATGATCATGTCTAAAACATAGATTAAAACTTGAGTTTAGAAATCTATTATTATAGCTTGCTTTTTAGAGGACCAGTATGATGGCAAAATAAATGTGTTTTAATTTATGCATGATGTACACTGCTGATCAATATGATAATGTGCAGATTCGTATGTCTCAGGTATATATAGAGTGAAATAATGTCTGTTTCAGACTCTATCTTACAGTCTCTTATCCAGCCACATTCCATGCTGGATTCGTTCACACACACAGAACTATGGACGTTCAGAGGAAACTTCCAAAACAATGGAAACTGAAAAATTCTGTAACAATAGAAATGTACATTGACATACAACCAATTATGATGAAATTTAAAATCAATAGTATTAACAACAAATATTTTATGGCACAGGTCAAATATTGTAGATTAAGATAGTCTTGTTGATAGTTAACTTGAACATTCAAATAAAGTGCTCTTTACCAGGAAATGATAGATGAACAGTATGCCAGAGTGTAAGTCACTTAACATTTCAGATGAGAACACTAACCAGTTCTATGAATTCTTCATAAATATGGGGTGAGTAATAATGATGTTAGTATGTGGAAAATGAAAAGGCATTACAATATTTTACAAATAAAAATAAGAGAATAAACTGAAACCTGAAGGAATTACCCACTTCAAGGATCAGTTGGTGGGGAGAGCATTACAGATTGAGGAAATAGCAGGTCAAGAGATGGTGCAGCCTAACTAAGAGGGTGAGAGGAGGCGTGGGTAGAGATGTGTCTGGAGAGATGGAGGGGCGATCCTCTCAGTCCTTGTTAGCCCTGTTGAAGTTTACTCTCTAAGAGCAACAGAAAGCCAGGGACGGAGTTTAAAGAGAGGAGTCATGGGGTTCGATCTGCGTTTTCGAAAGATCATTTCGGCTTCAATGTAGAAAATACACTGCCCACACGGGCTAAGCCTGGAGACAGTGACACTAGTTGGCAGTAATTTGGCAGCAATGAAAAATTAAGGAAGTTACGGGAAGTTTACCACTTTGCAGGAAGGGGCGTGACAGCCCTGAATCAGGCAGAGGCAAATTTCATGTAGGCATTGAAAACTCACTTGACCACCTGCGAGCTTAATTTTCTCATCTTAGAAAACAGCATCATACCCGGCCCTGCAGAGTCCCCCTCTCTTATCATAATGATACCAAGCTTATTATGTGAAAGGTACTCAGGGTAGAGAAGACTTTTAATATTCCCTCCAAAATTTAAATTGTTAAAGATATACTCCTTTCATTTTTGTGAAATGCCTCTTTTCTAAGGAACCAAACACACTTTATTAACATTGTCTTCTAAGCCTAAAATTCCCTATGAAGCTGGAATAATCAATAAGCACAGTCAACTGGCTCAATAAAAGGGTTGAGCATTCTCTGATTTATTGGGAAACTTTTCAGAGGGGGAGGTGGTTCTCTCCTTTGAGGATTTTCTACACCATCAACACTGATAAACCAAATGCACTCTCCAGGCCACCTCAAAAGATTAAGATACATGTTTGGGAGGATGTATAAATCAAGGATTTATAAATCAAGAGGATAGTGAATAACTATGATTTAGATTTTATTTATAAAAGGTATATATGCTTTTCAGCTTATTATTAGAATAATCAACGTTGCTATCATGTCATATATACATTCCCTAAATGTTTTTAGTTGAGAATAACTTGATGCCAATTTTTAAGCATAGTTTAATCATAATTGGGAAAGGAAAACTGAGCAGTAGCCACAGGAGTGGAAAAGGTCAGTTTTCATTCCAGTCCCAAAGACAGGCAATGCACTCATTGCACTCATCTCACAGTTGCACTCATCTCACAACTGCACTCATCTCACACGCTAGCCAAGTAATGCTCAGAATTCTCCAAGCCAGGCTTTGACAGTACATGAACCTAAAAATCCCAGATGTTCAAGCTGGATTTTTTTTTAATGTTTATTTTTACTTTATTTTGCTTTACAATACTGTATTGGTTTTGTCATACATTGACATTGACATGGGTGTACATGAGTTCCCAATCCTGAACCCCCCTCCCACCTCCCACCCCATATCATCTCTCTGGATCATCCCTGTGCACCAGCCCTAAGCATCCTGTATCCTGACTATCATGCAAGCTGGATTTAGAAAAGGCAGAGGAACCAGAGATCAAATTGCCAACATCCGCTGGATTATTGAAAAAGGAAGAGAGTTCCAGAAAAATATCTACTTCTGCTTTATTGACTACGCCAAAGCCTTTGACTGTGTGGATCACAACAAACTGGAAAATTCTTAAAGAGATGGGAATACCAGATCATCTTATTTGCCTCCTGAGAAATCTGTATGCAGGTCAAGAAGCAACATTTAGAACTGGACATGGAACAACGGACTGGTTCCAAATTGGGAAAAGAGCACATCAAGGCTGTATATTGTCACCCTGCTTATTTAACTTATATGCAGAGTACATCATGTGAAATGCCGGGCTGAATGAAGCACAAACTGGAATCAAGATTGCCAGGAGAAATATCAATAACCTCAGATATGCAGGTGACCGTAAAGAAAGCTGAGCACTGAAGAATTGCTGCTTTTGAACTGTGGTATTGGAGAAGACGCTTGAAAGTCCCTTGAACTGCAAGGAGATCCAACCAGTCAATTCTAAAGGAAATCAATCCTGAATATTCATTGCAAGGACTGACACTGAAGCTCCAATACTTTGGCCACCTGGTGCAAAGAACTGACTCGTTAGAAAAGACCCTGATGCTGGGAAAGATTGAAGGCAGGAGGAGAAGGGGACAACACAGGATGAGATGGTTGGATGGCATCACCGACTCCATGCATATGAGTTTGAGCAAGCTCTGGGAGTTGGTGATGAACAGGAAAGTCTGGCGTGCTGCAGTCCATAGTGTCTCAAAGTATTGGACATGACTGAGTGACTGAACTGAATGAATCATAATTATCACATCTAAAATTACAAGAAAATAGATTGGTTTGTTGTTAAAACTATGTCTTTGTTAGTTCTACCTTTTCCTAGAAAAGCTATACCTAGACTCTTGAATCTTTTATGCACTCATAAAAAAGTGGTTCTGTTTTGAGAATATATAGTGTCCATATATTTTAATTAAATATCTACAGAATTCATAAGGAAACAGAAAACAATACAGCTTTTTCAAGGTGAAAAGTGAAAGCTTTAGTCATTCAGTCATGTCCGACTCTTTGTAACTCATGGACTATAATCCACCAGACTCCTCTGTCCATGGGGATTCTCCAGGCAAGAATACTGGAGTGGATTGCCATTCCCTTCTTCAGGGGATCTTCCCAACCCAGGTCTCCTACATTGCAGGTAGATCCTTTACCATCTGAGCCAGCAGGAAAGCCCCTAACACTTTCATGAAAGTGAAAGTGAAGTCACTCAGTCGTGTCCAACTCTTTGCGACCCCGTGGACTGTAGCTCACCAGGCTCCTCCGCCCATGGGATCCTCCAGGCAAGAATACTGGAGTGGGTTGCCATTTCCTTCTCCAGGGGATCTTCCCAACCCAGGGATCGAACCTAGGTCTCCTGCATTGCAGGCAGATGCTTTAACCTCTGAGCCACATGCACACGTATATCATATGCAAACACTATTCTAGGAAAAGAAATTAACTTTGGTGGAACATTTGTAATTCAGCCCTAAAACATTAAAAGGTTATTTGAAATCTAGAATCTGTATCAGATTGTGAAGTTAAGCTATTGATAAAATCTCTGAGGTGAAAGGGGGTTAACATACCAGAAATGATAGCTTTGAGATTCAATGTCAACCCTAGGGTCGTGAACTTATGATCACTGTGATGATTAAACAGCTGAAATTCATTGCAGTATAGTCCAAGTAGCATACCTAACTATAGAGGGATAGGAGGTAGGTATTATAGAAAAAGTGCCCAAATGTTAGAATCAGCCAAGAGGAGCCCAAAGCACAGTAGATAGTAAAGGAGGGGGACCTCTAGAAAAGCAAAAGTACTATTTCCCTATCATAGCAAATAAGACCTATAATTGAAATGCTCTCACACCACTGAACGTTAAATGGCTCCTCGCAATTGAGCTGTCCAGGTTTCAGTTCTGTAGCTCTGTCCATTTGTTTTTTCAGCAGATACTGAGCATCTTAAGTGTTCTGTTCTCTGTACTAAGGCCAGAGATAATGAGTTAAAAGATGCTTAAGGGGTATTGGGCTAAAATGGGAGCAAGCCAAGGAAAAAGAAACAGGGAGTATGCTTGAGCAAAATTTCACAGAGTCCTCAGGGTTGGAAGACAGTACAGAAAGAGCAGTAAAAGTAGCTGCGTTTACACTTACATGCCAGGAACTGTCCTAAACCTTTTATGTGCATCAATTCATGATATCTTCACAACAACCTAAGAAGCAGTACAATTATCATCCCCATTTTATAGAGGAGGAAGCATAATTTCACAGAATTTACGTGATCTGCCCAAGGTCACACTCAATTTCCTGCTAAAAGTTCAGGCTGCTTCCAGAAAAATGTTTGGATCACTTCCAAGAAAGCAATACAGATAATGATTATAATGATAATAACAATAAACATTTATGCAGTACTCACAATGCGGTAGGCATTTGTTCTGTTTTATTTATAATAACTTATCACATCCTCCCAATAACTTGCTCTCTCTTTTTTTTTTTTTTGATGTTGACTTTCCTTTTTAACAAGTAGATTTTCTTTTTTAGAGCAGTTTGAGGTTCACAGGAAATTGTGTGAAAAGTGCAGCATCCCCTCATATGTCCTTTCTGTCTTCCACATTCACCCCACCATGCACACAGTTTTGTTTATTATTAATAGTTTGCATTAGCATAGTACTTTATTGCAATTGATGAGATAATATTGATCTATTATTATTAGCTATAGTCCCTAGTTTACATTAGGGTTGATTCTTTCTGTTGTACACTCTGTGGGTTCTGACAAATGTGTGATGACATGGATCCATCATTTCAGTGTCATACAGAAGACTTTCACTGCCCTAAAACTCCCCTCTGCTCCCCCGATCCTTCCCTCTCTTCCTAACTCTGACCCCCTCGGAGTCACCACCATTGCCACTTTCTTCATAGTTTGCCTTTTTCAGAAATATCATATGGTCAAAATCCTATAATGTGTAACCTTTTCACAGTGGCTTCTTTCTTTCATGTCTTTCACAGCTTGATGCTGAATAATATTCCATCATATGGATGTCCCAATTTGTCTGTCCATCTCCCCATTGAAAGGCATCTCGGTCTCTTCCAAGTTTTTTACATTATGAATAAAGCTGCTATAAACATTCATGTGCAAGTTCCTGTATAGGTACAAGTTTTCAACTCCTTTGAGTAAATGTCAAAAATGGATGATTGATAGATCAGAATGTAAGAGTAGCTTTGAACTGTCTTCCAAAGTGGCTGTATCAGTTTGCATATCCCCAGCAATAATGAGAGCTCCTGTCATTCCACACCCTCCCCAGCATTTGGTGTGGTGAGTGTTCTAGATTTTGGCCATTCTAATAGGTGTTTGGTGGTATAGCTCATTGTTGTTTTTATTTGAAATTTCCTAATAACATTTGATTTTGAGCATCTTTTTATATATTCACTTGCCATTTTTCCAGATATTTTGCCCATGTACTAGCTGGGTTAAGAATCCCATTTTCAGATAGGAAGTTGAGGCACAGAGGGGTTCAACAAATTGCCCAAGGTTACACAGCCAGGAAAGGGAAAAATATACCCAACTGAATGCAGAGTTTCAGAGAACAGCAAGGAGAGATAAGAAGTCCTGAAATGAACAATGCAAAAAAAATAGAGGAAAACAATAGAATGAGAAAGGCTAGAGCTCTCTTCAAGAAAACTGGTGGTATCACGGGAACATGCCATGCAGGGATGGGTACGACAAAGGACAAAAACCATAAGGACCTAACAGAAGCAAAAGAGATTAAGAAGAGGTGGCAAGAATGCACAGAACTGTATAATGACTCAAACAACCATGATGGTGTGGTCACTCACCTAGAGCTAGACATCCTGGAGTGTGAAGTCAAGTGGGCCTTAGGAAGCATTACTACAAACAAAGCTACTGGAGATGACAGAACTCCAGCTGAGCTATTTCAAATCCTAAAAGACGATGCTGTAAAAATGCTGCACTCAATATGCCAGCAAATTTGGAGAACTTGGCAGTGGCCACAGGACTGGAAAAAGGCAGTTTTCTTTCCAGTCTCAAAGAAGGATAATGCCAAAGAATGTTCAAACTACTGTACAATTGCACTCATTTCACATGCTAGCAAGGTTATGCTCAAAATCCTTCAAGCTAAGCTTCAGCAGTACCTTAACCAAGAATTTTCAGATGTACAAGCTGAGTTTCGAAGAGGCAGAGAAGTAAGAGATCAAATTGCCAACATTCATTGGATCATGGAAAAAGCAAGGGAGTTCCAGAAAAACATCTACTTCTGCTTCATTGACTATGCTAAAGCCTTTTACTGTGTGAATCACAACAAACTGGAAAATTCTTAAAGAGATGGGAGTACCAGACCACCTTACCTGTTGCCCGAGAAACCTGTATGCATGTGGGTCAAAAGCAACAGTTAGAACTGGACATGAAACAACTGACTGGTTCAAAATTGGGGAAGGAGCATGACATGGCTGTATATTGTCACCCTGCTTATTTAACTTCTTTGCAGAGGACATCATGTTAAATGCCAGGCTGGTAGAATCAAGATTACTGAGAGAAATATCAACAACCTCAGATATGCAGATGATACCACTCTAGTGGCAGAAAGTAAAGAAGAAGTAAAGAGCTTCTTGATGAGAGTGAAAGAGAATAGTGAAAAAGTTGGCTTAAAACTCAACATTCAAAAAACTAAGATCATGGTATCCAGTCCCATACTTTGCAGCAAATAGAAGGGGAAAAATTAGAATCAATGACAAATTTCATTTTCTTGGGCTTCAAAATCACTGCAGACAGTCAGTGCAGCCATGAAATTAGAAGACACTTGCTCCTTGAAAGGAAAGCTACGACAAAACTAGAGAGTGTATTAAACAGTAGAGACATCACTTTGGCAACAAAGATCCATATAGTCAGAGCTATGGGCTTCCCTGCTAGTTCAACTGGTAAAGAATCTGCCAGCAATGCAGGAGGCTCCAGTTCAGTTTCTGGGTCAGGAAGATCCCCTGGAGGAGGGCATGGCAACCCACTCCAGTATTCTTGCCTGGAGAATCCCCATGGACAGAGAAGCCTGGTGGGCTACAGTCCATGACTGGGGGTCGCAAAGAGTTGAACACAACTTAGCGACTGAGCAATGCACATAGTTTTTCAGGTAGTCATGTACAGAAGTGACAGTTGGACCATAAAAAAAACTAAGCACTGAAGAATTGATGCTTTTAAGTTGTGATGCTGGAGAAGACTCTTGAGAGTCCCTTGGACAGCAAGGAGATCAAACCAGTCAATCTTAAAGGAAATCAATCCCTAATATTAATTGGAGGACTGTTGCTGAAGCAGAAGCTCTAATACTTTAGCCACATAATACAAAGAGTTGCCTCATTGGAAAAGACCCTGAAGCTGGAAAAGATTGAAGGCAAAAGAAGAGGGCAGCAGACGATGAAAAGGTTGGATGGCATCACTAATTCAATGGACATGAATTTAAGCAAACTCCAGGAGATAGTGGAGGACAGAGGAGCCTGATATGTTACAGGGCATGAGTTTGCAGAGTCGGACATGACTTAGCAACTAAACAACAACACAGTCTGGGCTGAACCAGGTAGGTGGACTCAAAGCCCATAGTCCTAATCTCTAATCTGTGAATCCTTCAGGATTCAGGTCTTAGAGGTTAAAACAAACAAACAAACAAAAAAAACAACCTGGGTCTCAGTGCTGGTTATGCAGTTTACATGTTGTCTAACCTGGGATATTATTTAATTTCTCCAAGCCTCAGTTTCTTCTTATGTAATATAAGAATAACAGGTCTCATTGTTTTCATGAGGATGAGAGACAAAGTAGAGAAAGTGCTTAACTTGTTGTCAGAACATAGCAGCTGCCAATAAATGGTAACTATTATTAGTCCAGTGTCACAGGAGAGGGTGAAAGAGGCCTGCAGTAGTCACAAAATTAACACCTGCCTTGAAACTAAAATAGATTAGTCTGGGGCTTTAAATTCTACAGAAACCCAGACATTTCTTGGTGAGGTTTTCATAATCTGTTGTCAGCTGACACCTCCACTCATATCTAGTGTCCATGAATGAATAAAGGTGGTTACCATTCTTAAAAGAACAGCATTGTGCTGTATTCAATTTCCTTTTTCTGTTCATCTCACCCTCCTGCTGTCCCTGAAAAAAGAAAAAGCCGCAGTTGTATTATCCTCGTAGTTAACGAAGCATGCCTGTAACCAGATGTTCCCTGCTTGCCTCCACTGAAACTGGGATGCTGGTAGAAAAGAAAAACATCTGAGCAAATGCACCTGATGTGTGGGAATGATTCTCAGAGGACACCGGACTCTTCTGAAATCGTAGGAGTCCTGGGTTGTACATGCACTTAAGATCTTTATCTTCAGAGGGTGATTCTCAAACCTGGTTGATAGCCTCAGTATTTCCTGAGGAGCTTCTTAAAAGAACAGATTCCTAAATGTTTGGTTTAGACTTAACTGAATCAGAATCTAGGGGTTGGTGAGGAAAGAATGGGACTCTGACATATGTACCTTTGAAGTCCTGAGAGGCTCTAATGATCAGGGAACTGCAGATCTAACGTCATTCCCATCTAATGGTTGGATCCTCCTTTTGTGTGGGGGTGGGGTGGAGGAGAAAGCAGGTGAGTGCTGTGGGAAAGTAGAACATGTTGGAATATGAGAGACTTGATCAATGAAAGTAGATGTAAAGTGAATGAGCAGTTACTGAAATGGTTTTCTAATGAGAGGGATCAAAAACAAAGACCACATTCAAAGAGAGAAGAAACTGCCTAAGAAAGAACCTGATTATCAGACCTCCCACTTTATTCTCATGCTGTAGCATCTGATTTTGGTTTAGTTTAGTCACTAAGTCATGTTCAGCTCTTTGCAACCCTTTGGACTTTAGCCTTCCAGGTTCCTTGGTCCATGGGATTTCCCAGGCAAGAATGCTGGAGTGGGTTGCCATTTCCTTCTCCAGAGGATCTTCCCAACCCAGAGACCCAACACAGGTCTCCTGCATTGCAGGCAGACTCTTTACTGACTGAGCCACCAGGGAAATAATGACTCAACTAATTTGGATAATTTTTTTTCCCCAGAAGAGTTAACAAAGTTGAAATAATTTACCTAAATATTTGGGATCAAATTTTAAGCTCTTTCCCTTAGGTTTTCAAGTTTTCAGAACTTTGGTACATTAATGAGAAAATTACATTGGGTAAGACAATAAATTAACTATGTTTGGAAAAACCAAGTCTCATGGGCTTAAATTGGTATTAAAATACTACAAAGTACTTTGCATTTCATTTTCTTAATTTTATCTTTTGATCTTCATTTACTCATTCAACATACTTTATGAGTATCAATACTTGGGATACCACTGATTTAGATGTTATTAATATGAAGATGAGACCCTCATGTAAGCAGAGAGGAGCAGCTGGGGTTAGAAAGAGAAAAACTAGCATTTTAATAAGCACTTAGTGCCAGCTTCATTTATATACAGTATTCTATTTAATACAACAATCAGTGACATAATTTGATCACTGAGAACATTTCCTAAACCCATATTAAACAGCCCTGAAACTAGACGTCTTCCAGTCCCCATGATAGCCAGTGCAGAAAAGAGGCAAAAACTACCTAAACACTGGCTTCAGGAAAATAAGACTATGAACTAACTAAAATAGGTGAAATCCAAGATGAAAAACGCCTGCCGCACTGGGGCCACAATTCAAAGCTATTATGTCATAATTTCTGCCCATCCTCAACCAATTCTCCACCTTAAAAATCATCCAGCCTAACTCTAAATCCTTTAAATATCCTTTCTGGACGTCTCCCCTCTGAGATATTCCTAAGTCTCTGTCAAGGTGATGTTCACCCTTACCACAGTAAATCCAGTACGCATAGATTTGTTTTGATCCACAGTTGTTTGTTTTTCCTGGTGGACTTCTGGAGAGTCAACAGTCAATATCACTGTTTTTTGATGAAGAGATTTGCTCAAACTCGAGCAGCTATTATGAACTTTCTCCAAGAGCCAGGTGGTAAACACAACTGTGACTGCCACTGAAGTTCATATTCTATCCATGTGTGTATACATTTAGGCTAAGTGCTTAGATGAGATAAAGGACACAGATTTTTACTGTATAGTCTCAGATATTTATAAGCAAGCAACTTTCAAAGAGAAGGCAGCATTAAAAATGGCAATCCATAAATGCAGGGGAAATTCAAGTCCTTAAATCAAGTCAAAATGTATTTTCTGCCATCTGCTCTTCACAGTGACACAGCATTAGATGAATAAATAAGTGACTTAAAGACCATAAAAGACTTGCCTAAACAAGTCCCATTAAACAGATGCAAACAAACAAGAACTGAAATCTAGCTACTGATTGATAACAGTAATTAAACTCAGAATTTTGCATAGGATCCCAAGAAAATGACATAAGGCCTCCTCTGTCAGTGTTCCATGTGCTTATAACCCTAGGCTTTTGAGGCATAAGTCTTTGAATGGGTATTGGAAAATATAAAACGTCAAAGAAAAATGCGAAAGCATTTAAGTTTCAGGCTTCCTGGGTAGCTCAGTGGTAAAGAACCCACCTGCCAATGCAGGAGACATGGGTTCTATCCCTGAGTTGGGAGGATCCCCTGGAGAAGAAATGGCAAACCACTCCAGTATTCTTGCCTGAAAAAATTCCATGGACAAAGGAACCTGGTGGGTTACAGTCCATAGGGTCGCAAAAAAAAAAAAAAAAAATCAGATACCACTTAGCCACTAAACAACAACAAATTTAAGTTTCAAATGTATTAAAGACAAAATGGAGTAAGGTAAGCTGATGCTGAAGCTGAAACTCTAGGACTTTGGCCACCTCATGCGAAGAGTTGACTCATTGGAAAAGACCCTAATACTGGGAGGGATTAGGGGCAGGAGGAGAAGGGGACGACAGAGGATGAGATGGCTCGATGGCATCACCGACTTGATGCCAATGAGTTTGGGTGAACTCCAGGAGTTGGTGATGGACAGGCAGGCCTGGCGTGCTGTGATTCATGGGGTCGCAAAGAGTTGGACACAACTGAGCGACTGAACTGAACTAAACTGAAGCTAACAAGTTTTCTGGGACATAGGAGGTGGAGTTTGGGCAGTAGTCCCAAACAGCTTGATTAGCTCTAAAAGGAGGTAAAGGGACTTCCTTAGGGGTCCAGTGACGAAGACTGCACTCCTAATGCAGGAGACCCAGGTTTGATCCCTGGTCAGGAAACTAGATCCCATATGATGCAACTAAAAGTTCCCTTGCTGCAACTCAAGACCCCACACACCACAGCAAAGATCAAAGGCCCAAGCGCCATAGCTAAGACCTGGTCCAATCAAATAAGTCAATAAATGTTAAAAAAAAAAATTTAACTTTTTAAAAAGTAAAAAGGGGTAAAGAAGAGGGCAACATCCTAAAGGCAGAGTCAAATGAAGAAAAAACAACGAGCCATTTGCCAGAAAATATCGGAGACATCCTCATTATGCTGGCCAAGGGCTTCCAGCTCAGCCAGTGGGGTCTAGGACTAGAACTAAAAGCTGGGGTCAGGCCATGTTGGGTGCTGACGCTCTGCCATTAAGGAGGGACCCGAGGGACACAGGCTAAAGTGAAAGTGAAAGTCGCTCAGTCGTGTCTGATTCTTCGCGACCCCATGGACTACACAGTCCACGGACCTCTCCAGGCCAGAACACTGGAGTGGACACAGGCCAAGGGACGGGATAAGCAATTTCCAGGGTAGGGAGAGTGTCTCTCAGCTCCTGGGAGCGAGACGCACCATGGGCATTGTTATTAATGTGGAAGGATGCACATTGTACTGTTGATGAATAAGTTAATAACAATAACAACAACAGTTAATACTTGAATGCCACACTTGCTTTGTACCAGGCACTGTTCTAAGCATTGTACACACTAACTCATACAAGGTTCATTCTGTGAGTACCTATAAGGTAAGCACTGTTATTCTCCTTATTTTACATAGGAGGACACTGAGGTGCAGAGAGAGTAAGTGACTCACTGAGGGCTTACAGCTAGTAAACGGCATGCCAGCATGAATCAGTTAATTAACAATGAAGCCACTTGTGATGGTCCCAGGCGGCCCCAGTGGTAAAGAATCTGTCTGCCAATGCAGGAGACATAAGAGACACCGGTTTGAACCCTATGTCAGGAAGATCCCCTGGAGGAGGGCATGCAGCCCACTCCAGTATTCTTCCCAGGAGAATCCCACAAACAGAGGATTGATTGCCCTGGCAGGCTACAGTCCATAGGGTTGCAAAGAGTCACACACGATTCAAATTGTTCAGTTTGAAATGTTTTCTAGTTTCCTCTTGATCATTTTCTTTGAAACAAGGGTTAGAGAAAAATGTGCTAATTTCTAAATATCTGGAGTTTCTTTAGATATTTTATTTGTAATTAATTTTTAATTTAATTCCATCATGTTCTGAGAATATACTCTGTAACATTTCAAACTTTTGAATATGCTGAGAATTTTTTTATGATCTAACATATAATTCAACATGGCAACCATATTCACTTAGAAGAAATTCATATTCTGCAGTCATTGAGTGAAATGATCTATAAAAAATTTCAATCAAGTTGATTCACTTGTCTTCTATGTCCTTACAGACTTTTGTCTTCTTGCTTTACCCACTTACTTAGGAGACAGGGGTATTAAAAACTGTGGATTCACATGTTTCTCCCTTTTCTTCTGCCAGTTTTGCTTCTCATAGAAGTTCTGCTATTAGGTTGATAGATACTTACGATAGAAACATCTTGCTAATGAACTGATCCTTTCATCATTCTAAAATGTTTCTTCTTTACCATATGACCCAGAAATCCCGCTCCTGGGCATATAGCCGGAAAAGAAGAAAACTCTAATTTGAAAAAATACATGTACTCCAATGTTCATAGCAGCACTGTTTACAATAGCCAAGACATAGACAAAACCTATGTGCCCATCAACAGATATGGATAATGTAATGGAGGATTATTCAGCCATTAAAAAATAAAATAATGCCATTTGCAGCAACATGGATAGACTTAGAGCATATCATATAAATGAAGTGAGTCAAAGAAAGATAAATATCATATGATATCACTTATATATGGGAGCTAAAAAATGATACAAATGAAATTTATGCTTATAAAACAGAAACATACTCACAGACATAGAAAACAAACTTATGGTTAAGAGGAGGGGAGACAAGTTAGGAGCTTGGGGTTAATACACGTCTATAAGTACTGGAGTGGGGTGCCATTGCCTTCTCCGATATATAAAAATAGATAAGTTACAAGGGTTTATATTATAGCACAGGGAATATTATATATTCAATATCTTATAATAACCTATAATAGAAAAGAATCTGAAAAAGTTTTTTATATATGTATATAAAACTGAATCGCTTTGTTGTGCATCAGAAACTAATACAACATTGGAAATCAACTACAATTAAAAAAATATTTCTCTTTATCTATGGTGATATTCCTTATCTTTAAGTCTACTTTGATATCAGTATAAACACAACTGTTTTATTATACTTATTTTTTGCATGGTGTAACTTTTCTCATTCTTTTACTTTGAACTTATCTGTATGTTTGTATTTGGGCTTCTCTGGTGGCACAGTGGTAAAGAATCTTCCTGCAAAGTAGGAAACTTGCAGGAGACATGAGTTTGATCCCTGGTCAGGAAGGTCCTCTGAAGAAGGAAATGGCAACCCATTCCAGTATTCTTGCCTGGAGAATCCCATGGACAGAGGAGCCTGGCAGGCTACAGTCCATGGAGTTGCAAAGAGTTGGGTGTGTTTATATTTACAGTAAATTCCCTTGTAGACAGATGGGTCTTTTTTTAATCCATTGTGACAATCTTTTCCTTTTAATTGAAGTGCTTCATCCACTTATAATGAATATAATTATTGATATGACAGTTGGGATTGAGTTAAACATCTTGCTTTTAGTTTTCTATATGGCCCATCTATTATTTCATGTCTCTATCCTTTTTTTTATCTTACTCCAGCCACTTGATGCAAAAAGCCAACTCATTGGAAAAGACCCTGATGCTGGGAAAGATTGAAGGCAGGAGGTGAAGGGGATGACAGAGGATGAGACTGTTAGATGGCTTCACTGACTCAACAGACATGGATTTGAGCAAACTCCAGGAGATGGTGAAGAACAAGGAAGCCTGGTATACTGCAGTCCATGGGGTTGCAAATAGCTAGACACTACTGAATGACTGAATATTTTTAATATTATATTAAAATATTAATTATTTTAAATTATTATATTAAGTATTTTTAATGTTATATTTCAATTCTTCCTTTTTTTGTTTCTTTGATATTAGGTACATATCTTTGAGTTATTTTCAGTCATTATTCTAGGAATTACACTGTATAACTTTAACTTACTACAGTGTCATTAAGGTTAACATTATACAATATAAGAAAAGTATACAGTATGATTTCTTTCTTATCCCTCCATATTTTGTGCCATTTTGTGATATATTTTATGCTATATGTTATAAATTCCAGTATGCAATGTTACTATTTTTGCTTTAAATAATATGCTTTTTAAAATAAAGTAAGCAGCCTGATGTGTGTAATTGGAATCCCAGAAGAAGACAATTGGAGAAGGCAATGGCACCCCACTCCAGTACTCTTGCCTGGAAAATCTCATGGATGGAGGAGCCTGGTAGGCTGCAAGTCCATGCGGTCGCTAAGAGTCGGACATGACTGAGCGACTTCACTTTCACTTTTCACTTTCATGCACTGGAGAAGGAAACGGCAACTCACTCCAGTGTTCTTGCCTGGAGAATCCCAGGGACAGGGGAGCCTGGTGGGCTGCCGTCTATGGGGTCGCACAGAGTCGGACAGGACTGAAGCGACTTACCAACAGCAGAAAAAGACAATGAATGGGGCAGAGAATACATTTAAAGAAATAATGGCTACAAAGTCCACAAATTCTGTGAAAAAAATCATGTTTTGAGACACATATTTGCCTAAGAAGCTTAGTTAACAGCAAGTTGACAAATTCAACATAAACACACACACACACACATCTAGTTGGAGAAAAGGAGATACATTACATAAAGGGGAACAATAACAAGAACCATCAAATCATCTAAATTCTTATTAGAAACAATGAAAGCCAGAAGACAGTTAACACATCTTGAAGTGTTGAAAAGAAACAAGAAAATCTGTTTGTAAAGAATTCTAAGTGGAGCAAGAATACTTTTAAAAAATAAGAATGAAACTCTGGTTTCCCGTATTTATGGGATGATGTATTCAAGCTAATTCTCCCTCATATAATAATTATGAAGTCTGAATGAAATGTTTTTTAAAAACCATTATTTAAAGATATTCAAAAGAAACCAGATGAGAATTTATACTTGAAAATCCACAAGTGAAATGAGTAAGAAAACGAGTTCCTGGTGTTCTTGCCTTAAAATATTCCCCTAAACTCTATAGTTCCAGAAGCAGAAAACTGAAGCATTACTCATTCAGTGTGACAGAGGATAGAGTTCAAGGATGAAAGAACAGCTAGAAGTTTAGGACCACAATCCTAGAAGTGCAAAAGTGCCAAAAATAGGAATGTAAATCTGCCCATATTCCTGGCCACCCACTAATGCAGGCGTGCAGAGAAGATACCAACAGGATGATAACTGTTTTGGCCCGGTCAAGTTAACTGCCTATTAAAACAAAACCCCAACAATCCTTAAAAAACTATAAGAGTACCCAGTTTTAAAAACAAAACAAAAACTAAAATAAACAAAAATAGTAGTGTTGTTACAATGTATTATCTATAATATTCAGTTTTCAACCAAAAATTACTAGCTGTACAAAGAAACAGGAAAGGAGGACCCACTCAGGAGAAGTCATTTAGACAACAATCCCAAGTGGGCCTGAATGTTATATATAAAAATCAAAGATACCAAAGCAAATACTGCAAAGAAATAGAGGAAAATAACAGAATAAGAAAGACTAGAGATCTCTTCAAGAAAATTAGAGATACCAAGGGAACATTACATGCAAAGATTGGCTCGATAAAGGACAGAAATGGTATGGACCTAACAGAAGCAGAAGATATTAAGAAGAGGTGGCAAGAATACACGGAAGAACTGTACAAAAGAGGTCTTCACGACCCAGATAATCATGATGATGTGATCACTCATCTAGAGCCAGACATCTTGGAATGTGAAGTCAAGTGGGCCTTAGAAAGCATCACTACGAACAAAGCTAGTGGAGGTGATGGAATTCCAGTTGAGCTGTTTCAAATCCTGAAAGATGATGTTGTGAAAGTGCTGCACTCAATCTGCCAGCAAATTTGGAAAACTCAGCAGTGGCCACAGGACTGGAAAAGGTCAGTTTTCATTCCAATTCCAAAGAAAGGCAATGCCAAAGAATGCTCCAACTACCGCACAATTGCACTCATCTCACATGCTAGTAAAGTAATGCTCAAAATCCTCCAAGCCAGGCTTCAGCAATACGTGAACCGTGAACTCCCTGATGTTCAAGCTGGCTTTAGAAAAGGCAGAGGAACCAGAGATCAAATTGCCATTACTCCTTGGAAGAAAAGTTATGACCAACCTAGATAGCACATTCAAAAGCAGAGACATGACTTTGCCGACTAAGGTCCGTCTAGTCAAGGCTACAGTTTTTCCTGTGGTCATGTATGGATGTGAGAGTTGGACTGTGAAGAAGGCTGATCGCCGAAGAATTGATGCTTTTGAACTGTGGTGTTGGAGATGACTCTTGAGAGTCCCTTGGACTGCAAGGAGATCCAACCAGTCCATTCTGAAGGAGATCAGCCCTGGGTGTACTTTGGAAGGAAGGATGCTAAAGCTGAAACTCCAGTACTTTGGCTACCTCATGAGAAGAGTTGACTCATTGGAAAAGACTCTGATGCTGGGAGGGATTGGGGGCAGGAGGAGAAGGGGACGACCAAGGATGAGATGGCTGGATGGCATCACGGACTCGATGGACGTGAGTCTGAGTGAGCTCTGAGAGATGGTGATGAACAGGGAGGCCTGGGGTGCTGCGATTCATGGGGTCACAAAGAGTCGGACACGACTGAGTGACTGAACTGAACTGTGTTCAGATAATTAAAGGAAAATGTGGTCTTGATGTGTGAACAGATAGAGAACCTCAACAGACATGTGGAATTATTTTTTTTAAAGAACAAATAAAGAGTAGAGTGATAGAAATGGAAAGTTTACTAGAGGGATTCAACATCACATCTGAGATGGCAGAAGAACCAGTAAACTCTAAAAAGATTAAAAGAAATTATCCAATATGAAAAACAAATAGTAAAAAAGATTGAACCATTTCAAAAACCTATGGGACAATGTACTTGGCATCCCAGAATAAGAGAAGAGAGAGGATGGGATAAGAAAAATATTTGATGAATAATAGCTGAAAATTTCCCAAATTTGGTGGAAAATATTAACTTGCAGATCCAGTAAACTCAGCAAACCTCATCAGGATAAATATAGTGAAAACCACAACTAGTTAGAATATCAGGGTCAAACTACTGAAAACCAAAAATAAAGAAGTATCTTTAAAATGTATGTTTTGTCTGGCTTTCTTATTTTAGATGGAAATTCAAGAACAATTATTGCAGTGATGATTGGAAGTAAAAGTTTTATACATTCCTTTTAAGTCTGGTTTTCACAAGCCCAGCTGATCAACTTGTACCATTTCTACCTTTATTTCTCTTATGCTCTGGCGACCTGTCCCATCACGTACTTTTAAGATTGTTTTGTACATCCCATGACTACTACTCTCTTGAACCTATCTGTATTAATCAGCTCAGGCTGTTATAACCAAATATCATGGACTTACTTGGTGGCTTAAACAACAGACATTTTTTTTTATCAGAGTTCCAGAGGCTGGGAAGTCCAAGATCAAGGTGCTGGAAGATTCAGTTACTGGTGAGGGCCCTCTTCCTGCTTGTAGATGGTTATCTTCTTGCTCTGATGGCAGAGGGAAAAAGAACTCTGGTGTCTCTCCCTCTTCTTATAAAGACACTAATCCCACCACACTAGATTTTGCATGATCTAATCTAAAACCACGTGGCTCTAGTGGTAAAGAACCCACCTCCCAATGCAGGAGACATAGGAGACGCAGGCTTCATCCCTGTGTCGGGAAGATCCCCTGGAGAAGGGCCTAGCAACCCACTCTAGTATTCTTGCCTGGAGAATCCCATGGACAAAGGAGCTTGGAGGGCTATAGTCCATAGCATCGCAAAGAATTGGACACGACTGAAGTGACTGAACACACACCATCTAAAACCAATCACCATGGGGTGGGAGGTGGGAGGTGGGAGGGGGATTCAGGATTGGGAGCTAATATACACCCATGGTGGATTCATGTCAATGTATGGCAAAACCAATACGGTATTGTAAAGTAAAATAAAGTAAAAAAAAAAAAAAAAATTCTTTCATGATCAGAAAAAAAAAAAAAATCACCTCTCAAAGGCCCCACCTCCAAATACCATCATATTAGGTATTTTGGAGGGACAGGCATTCATGTCCTAATACTCTCACTGGTCTCCTTAAAACAATGAAAACTACCTGAAGGGTTCTGCTACTTTGGTCAGAGTTTTGGTTAAGTTCTCAACGTTTAAAAAATAAACTTGGAATTCCCTTAAGGCAAAATAAACTTTGTTTTTTCTTTGAGAAACAAGATGCATTTGCGGACTTGAATTTAGGAAGAGTGATAGGGGGAGGGGGGGGTTTGTTGTCATCTAACTCAGTTGTCAAACATTCCCAAATAGTTATTTGGCTGAATATTTCCTTTCCTTCTTTTCTCTTTCCGGGTCACTATCTTGGAAACAGGAATAAGAATATGGTTTAACATATTGTTAAGATAGTCACCTAACGCATTCTGCTTCCTTTTCCCACCCCCATTTCAAAGCCTCAGATAATAGACTGTGGTAACATCTTTTCAAGCATGTTCATAAGTAACATCTTCTTAAGCATCATCGATATGGTACTTTCCAACCTGCTCTTACTTTATCAGAAGAAACATATTCTTCTCTCAGTGAGACCAAATATAACACAAAAATATTTATTTAACTGGATTCATCCTTTTATTTCTAAGGCTGTTTTAATTGTGGTAGCCTGGCCTGACACTGGAACAAAACAGAAACAATTGAAATCTGAAAGCAAATTGCACACATTTACTGAATTTGAGTACTGTGTTTAATTTCACTTCAAATAAATTTAAAGGATTTTAAAAGTACTTCACTAGTTCAAATTGGAAGTCTGTAGCTGGTTTTATAAAACTGAGTCAATTTGGTCTATAAAAATACTCTCAATACAACCTAAGTGAAAGTCACTCAGTCATGTCTGACTCTATAGCCCATGGAATTCTCTAGGCCAGAATACTGGAGTGGGTAGCCTTTCCTTTCTCCACAGGATCTTCCCAACCCAGAGATCAAACCCAGGTCTCCCGGATTGAAGGCGGCTTCTTTACCAGCTGAGCCACAAGGGAAGCCCCAGTACAAGCTAAAGAGGAGTGATATTCATGTGGTTAAGTTTCTGCCCCTTGATAAGGGAAGGTAGCACTTTTACCTCGAGTATTTTGCAGAGTGTCTCCAGCAGAACTGGAAGTTTTGTTTCGCTTTTGTTTTCTTTTAAAGATATTACCGTCTTTACTAGAGTGCTGAATGTCATGCTGTTAGGGAAGAATAATGGATGGAAAATTTGATGGAGAGACAGGCAGTGTTGGAACTCCCTGGGTCTAGCCACAGCACAGTGGCATTCCCCCAGACCAGAGTCAGCACATTTCAACAGAACCAGACTCTAGTCTGAGTTTGGTAACTTGTGTTTTCAGTTGTAATTCTAATCACATTTTTTATTTGCTCTGCACTTTCTTCTTGGCACTCAATTATTGACACTAGGGACAAATTGGTCAAATTTGTGGCTAAAAATTGGGATGCCTTGTACCTTACAGGACTTCTTTTATAGCCTGGAGTTTAAGACTCCATCCAAAATTGAGCAAGTGAGATATTTAAGATGAAATAGGTAGAAATGGAATTTTTCAGCCCTTGAGAAGTGCAAGAGGACAAGAGATGCGTATTTTGGTACTTTAAGTTTAGTTTTCTCAGCACATTTTACCCATGTAAAATACGAGAAGGAAATCACTTTATGGTTGTAAATTTCAAGTTCCTCTGGCTGTAATACAGAGAAGTCTTGAAAACTGGTCCAGATTGTTAAATGTCTATCAGTTTGGTTTTGCTCCCCCACAGTGAGACAGATCTGACAGTCTTGTTAGAGGGGCTGTGTCTTCCTTGGTTTTCCTCTACTTTTCTCTCTCATGGAGTTCCCTTCTTGTGTATCCAAGCATTCTCAACCTTTTCTGTCTTCCCTGTCCCCCCAAATTCTGGACATTAGTTTCTTCCTTGTTTTTTTCCATCTGTGTGAAAGAGGGAATGCAGGAAAACCACTATAAAACTAGCTTTATCCAAGGGTCTCCAAATGTGGTAAATGTTAGAATTAGTTGGGAGTTTGGTGAAAGTGCTGATTTCTAAGCTCCATGTCATGAACTTGAGTTAGCAACAAGGCTTTGAAATTTATGTAATTTGAAAAGCCTTCTGAGGAATTAGAGATCTGTTAGATTCTGGGGATCTACTGCTTGAGTGTGTTTTCTTATGGTGGTGGCGGGTTTAGCCACTAAACTAAACCACTCAGTAAGTTCAACTTTTGCAAGCTCATGGATTATAGTCTGCTAGGCTCCTCTATCCATGGAATTCTCCAGGCAAAAATACTGGAGTGGGTCGCCATTTCCTTCTCCAGCACATCTTTCCCTCCCAGAAACGAACCTGGGTCTCCTGCATTGTTGGCAGATTCTTTACCGACTGAGCTATAAGAGAATAAAATGATCATTAAATTAAGTTAGAATGATAAATATCAAGTTATAGCTGAGTATATATATGACTCAACTCAGTGGTTTTGCAAGATGACAGAAACTATTTTGCTTAAGTTATTTATAATTCAAGACCGTGTGTCAAGCTGGCCTGACTTTGGAGGGCCTTCTCTGCTTACACTGTTCTTCCGTCTCCTCACCAGCCCCTCAACTGAAAAAAAATTAGTTTTACTCCTCAATAAAATATCTTCTTTTTTAGAGTTTATTTTCAATTGGAGGATAATTGCTTTACAACATTGTATTGGTTTCTGCCATACATCAACATGCATCAGCCATAGGTACAGGCATGTCTCCTCCCTCCTGAGGCTCCCTCCCACCTCCCAACCCATCCCACCCCCCTACGTTGTCACAGAGCACCTGATTTTAGTTCCCTGCGTCATACAGCAAATTTCCACTGACTGTCTAATTTTACATATGGCAATGTATATGTTTCAATGCTACACTCTCAATAATCTTATTATTATTTTAAGGTTATACAAAGCAATGGTATAGAGGGCAAAAATTTAAACAATACATAAGTAAAAAGGACAAAAAGTAAAAACAATTTCAAAATCTACCCTCTTCACAAAAATCCTATTAATTTGGGGTCTATCCTTTCATAAAACTCTTTATGAACACATAAAAATGTGTAACTCTAAGTGTATATTTACATTTGTAGATTAGATCAGAATGATTAACTCAGAGAGAGCCACACTGAGTAATGCCTTTCCTACCAGCCCAGTCAAGCCACAGATAAGAAAGGTAAATGAATGCCTATTGCCCAGTATCAATAAGAGTTTGCAATTCTTTGTCCATACAACAGGAGATAGGCAATGAAAACAATTTTAATACTAAACTGTATAATATTACCCTTGCATACATGGACATCATATTTTTTCAGGTTCTTGTTGTTGCTTTGGGGTTTTGTTTGTTTGCTTGCTTGCTTACTATATCTCTCTCACTCTTCTTACTGGATCATCCCTTCCAGTCCCCATGTAACTAATGTTACCAGTCTAAATTGTATCTTTCTATACCTTTCTCCATTTTCATACTGTTGCACACAAATATACAAACATTTATATAAGGGAGGATATAATGGTTTGTTTTACAAAAATAGGATAATATTGTGTGATAGGTCATGAGGAAGTATGAAGTAAAATGAAGTGAAGTGGCTCAGTCGTGTCCGGCTCTTTGTGACCCCATGGACTGTGGCCTACCAGGCTCCTCCATCCATGGAATTTTCCAGGCAAGAATACTGGAGTGTGTTGTCATTTCCTATTCCAGGAGATCTTCCCGACCCCGGGAAGAATGAGGAAGTATAGGAATATATATACATACACATACATATATGCATGCTAAGTCGCTTCTGTCACATCCCACTCTTTGTGACCTCATGGACTGTAGCCCGCCAGGCTCCTCTGTCCATGGGAATCTCCAGGCAAGAATATTGGAGTGGGTTGCCATGCCCTCCTCCAGGGGATCTTCCTAACCCAGGATCAAAACTACATTTCTTATGTCGCCTGCATTGGCAGGCAGATTCTTGACCACTAGCGCCATCTAGGAAGACATATAGATAGCTAGATCAGTCAGTTTAGTTCAGTTCAGTCGCTCAGTCATGTTCGACTCTTTGCGACCCCATGAATCGCAGCATGCCAGGCCTCCCTGTCCATCACCAACTCCTGGAGTTCACTCAAACTCATGTTCATCAAGTCAGTGATACCATCCAGCCATCTCATCCTCTGTCTCCCCTTCTCTTCCTGCCCCCAATCCCTCCCAGCATCAGAGTCTTTTCCAATGAGTCAACTCTTCGCATGAGGTGGCCAAAGTATCGGAGTTTCAGCTTTAGCACCAGTCCTTCCAAAGAACACCCAGGACTGATCTCCTTTAGAATGGACTGGTTGGATCTCCTTGCAGTCCAAGGGACTCTCAAGAGTCCTCTCCAACACCACAGATGCAAACCTCTCTCAGAATCAGGAAATATTTCCCTGAAGAAGTGCTATTTAAGCTGAGTGGACTAAACTGTGTCTCCTCCCCAAAATTCATGTGTGGAAGTCCCAACCTTCAGTATCTCAGAATGTGCCTACATTTGGAGATAGGGTCTTTATTAAAGGGATAATTTAGTTAAAATGAGGCCACTGGAGTGGCCCTAATCCAGTGTAACTGGTATCCTTACACGAAGGGGAAACTTGGATATAAACACACAGAGTAAAGACCATGTGAAGACACAGGAGAAAGACAGTCCTCCACCCGCCAAGGAGAGAGGCCTCAGAAGAGGCAATCCTGTCAAGAACTTGATGTCAGACTTCTAATCTCCAGAAATGTAAGAAAATAAACGTCAGCTGTTAAGCCCTCCAGTCTCTGGTACTTTGTTATGACAGCCCTAGCAAACTAAAAGAGATTTATAGGCATAATTCATTACAGGGACATAGGAAAAAAAAATACTTACACATTGGTGTGGAAATGTGAAATATAGTAGTCTTTTTGGAGAGTAACTTACCAATAGCTATTAAACATTTGTTTATATGGACAAATTCTCAAGAGTGGAATTTCTGGCACCAGATCATTAAAAAAAAAAAAATGCTTTTCTTGTGGGTTACCCCAGAGTTCTATCGTTGCTGCAATTACATTATAAAATTTCTGCTTCCAAAATATTTCATCTTTGAAGACTCAAGCAGCATATTAAGTATGAAAATCCCTTAGGAAACTCAACATCAACAAAATAAAAAGTAGCAAAATTCTGTAACAATGCAGTGTTCATTTTCTAGTGCTACCTAATAGATTACCACAAACTGAGCAGCTTATTGGAGTTTATAAATGGCTTAGCTGGGTCCTCTGCAAGGCAGCAACAAAGGTGTTAGCTGGGCTGTGTTCTCATCGGAAGCTCAATTCAGGGAAATCTGCTTTAAAGGCCACTGGAACTGCTGGCAGAATTCAGGGTATTGTGAGGACTTTCCTGGTGTCCAGTGGCTAAGATTTCTCACTCCCAGTGCAAAGGGGTTGGGTTCAATCCCTGGTCTGGGAACTAAGATCCCACATGCTGCAACTAACATCCAGTGCAGCCAAATAAATAAAAGTAAACATTAAAAAAAAGAATGCAGTGTGTTGTGGCTATAAGACTAAAAGCCCAGATTCTTACTAGCTGGAGGCTACCTGTAGTTTCTTGCCAAGTAGGTTTCCCCAACATTGCCATTTACTTCATCAAGCCAGCAAAAAGAGCCTGCTAGCCTCGTTATAGGAGTAGTCACAGGTGTAGCATCTCATGACCACTGTCATATTTTATTTGTTAGAAGCAAGTCATAAGTACTGTCCACACTCAAGGGGAAGGGATTACACAAAGGTGTAAATGGAGACAGAAGTCACGGAGTGACCTTATAGTCTGTCTGCCACACAGATGTAAAACCTTCTTTGTCTGTGAGTTAAGATGTACACTCTTTTTTCATACTCCACTAACAAAACTTATCAGTGTACCTGACTTACCAAAACAAGTCAATAATGTTATCTCGTGTTTCTTGCTTTCTTCCTGGACTTTCTATGGCTTGATGTTCCTTTCACTTGGTTTGTTATAATTAAATTCAAATCAGCAAACATTTGTTGAGAATCTTCTAAACAGTAATCTTTTCGGAGGTTGTGGAAGGTCTGACAACTTCCATCTTTTGAGGCTACTATTAAATGAAGGAATGCCTAATAAGGGTTGCAGCACTGTTGTACATTTTGGGAGGAATTTTAGAACTGAAAAATATAATATCTGAAATTTTAAAATTCACTGGGTGAGCTTAATAGCAGAACAAACATGAGAATAGAAAGAGTTGGTTAATTTCAAGTTAGATCAATATAAAATATCCAATCTGAAAATGGAAGGAAAAATTATCAAAAAANGATGCAAAGCTTTAAACTATTATATGTGAAGTTAAGACTAAAAAATAGTTTCATATTAGACACTAAGGAGTGTTTAAACATTATAAGGGTATGCTGCTTATAAATATATAGATCTCCTTCAGAATGGACTGGTTGGATCTCCTTGCAGTCCAAGGGACTCTCAAGAGTCTTCTCCAACACCACAGTTCAAAAGCATCAATTCTTCGGTGCTCAGCCTTCTTCACAGTCCAACTTTCACATCCATACATGACCACAGGAAAAACCACAGCCTTGACTAGACGGACCTTAGTCAGCAAGGTAATGTCTCTGCTTTTGAAAATGTTATCTAGGTTGGACATAACTTTTCTTCCAAGACTCACATAAATATATTTAACTAATCTTTGAGAAAGAAGCTAAGGTGATATGGTTTGAAGATAGTTTTATCAACAAATGGTGCCAGAAGACTTGAACACCTATATGCAAACATAAATAAATAAATCTGGGCAAAGATCTTAAACCCTTCACCAAAACTAACCTGTAATGGATAATATATCACATATAACAGGCATAATAATAAAACTTTTTGTAAGATAACATAGGAGAAACCTAGATGACATTGGAATATGGTGATGATTTTTAGAAAAAATAATAAAGTCATGATCTATGAAAGAAATAGCTGATAGGCTAGAATTTATTAACATTGAAATCTTACTAGAAGGTAAAAAAAAAAACTAAAATCATTTACCACATAAGAGACAATAAGAAAGCAAGCTGCTGAATGGGAGAAAATATTTGCAAAGACACATCTGATAAAGAGGTATTATCCAAAATATACAAAGAAATCTTACAATTCAACAATAAAGAAACAAATTAAAAATGGGATAAAGATCTTAGACATCTCACTGAAGGATGTGTGTGTGTGTGTGTACACATATATAGATGGCAAATAAGCATAGGAAAAATTGTTTCACATCATATGTCATCAGGGAAATGCAAATTAAAGCAAAAATAAGATACTACACACACCTATTAGAATGGCTATAGTCTGGAATACTGACAATAACCTAATGCAAGGAGCAACAGAGATGCTCATATATTGCTGGTGGGAATACAATATAATATAACCACTTTGGAAGGCAATTTTGCAATTTTCTTAAAAAAAAAACTAAGCATACTTTTTCTATACAATCTAATAGTCATGCCCCTTGATATTTACCCAAAGGAACTGAAAACTGATGTCCACACAAAACCTTACAGATTGATCTTATAGAAATTTTACTCATAGTTGTCAAAACTTGAAAATAACCAAAATATTCTTCAGTAGATGACTGGATATATAAATTTTAGTACATCTGGACAATGGAATATTATCCATTCTTAAAAAGAAATAAGCTATCAATTCATGGAAATGTGAACTGTGGCTCAGTTGGAAAAGAATCCGCCTGCAATGTAGGAGGCCTGGGTTCAATCCTTGGATTGGAAAGAATCCCTAGAGAAGGGAAAGGCTAACCACTCCAGCATTCTGGCCTGGAGAATTCCATGGACTGTATAGTCCATGGGGTCACAAAGAGTCAGACACGACTGAGCAATTTTCACATGGAAATGTATAGAAGAAATAAATGCATGTAACTCAGTGAAATAATCTTCAAAAGGTTCATACTTTGTGATTCCAACTATATGAAATTCTGAAAAAGACAAAAATACAGAAATAATAGAAAGATCAGTGATTGCCAAGAGTTGTGGTTAGGGGATTGATGAATAAACAAACCACAGAGAATTTTTAGAGCAGTGAAAATGCTCTTAATGATACCTTAATGATGAAGAGATGTCATTACAAATTTTGCCAAATACATATCATATACTTCCAAAAGTGAACTATAATATGAGCTGTGAAACTGGGGTGATTATGATATGTCAATATTCCCTTGGTATATCTAATTTTCTTGAATATTTCTCTAATCTTCCCCATTCAATTGTTTTCCTCTATCTCTTTGCAAATATTATAGGGGAAAACTTCATGCAAATAATATAAAAGACAGAAATGGTATGGACCTAACAGAAATGGCAGATACTAAGAAAATGTGGCAAGAATACACAGAAGAACTATACAAAAATGATCTCAATGACCCAGATAACCATGGTGTTTTGATCACTCACCTAGAGCCAGACATCCTATAATGTGAAATCAAGTGGACCTTAGGAAGCATCACTGTGAACAAAGCTAGTGGAAGTGATGGAATTCCAGCTGAACTATTTCAAGATCTCAAAGATGATGCTGTGAAAGTGCTGAACTCAACATGCCAGCAAATTTAAAAAACTCAAATGTGGCCACAGGTCTGGAAATGGTAAGTTTTCATTCCAATCCCAAAGAAAAGCAATGCCAAAGAATGTTTAAACTGCTACACAATTATACTCATCTCGCATAATAATAATGTGAGCTAGCAAAATAATGCTTGAAATTCTCCAAGCTAGGCTTCAGCAATATGAACCGTGAAATTTCAGAAGATCAGCCTGGATGTATTAAAGGCAGAAAAAACAGATATCAAATTGCCAACATCCACTGGATCATAGAAAAAGTAAGACAATACCAGAAAAACATCTACTTCTGCTTCATTGATTATGCCAAAGTCTTTGTGTGGATCACAAAAAAACTGGAAAATTCTTAAAGAGATGAGAATACCAGACCAACTTACCTACCTCCTGAGAAACCTGTATGCAGGTCAAGAAGCAAAAGTTAGAACCGAACATGGAACAGACTAGTTCCAAACTGAGAAAGGAGTATGTCAAGGCTATATATTGTCACCATGCTTATTTAACTTATATGCAAAGTACATCTTGCAAAATGCTGGACTGGATGAAGCATAAGCTGGAATCAAGATTCCCTGGAGAACTATCAATAACATCAGATATGCAGATGACACCACCCTTATGGCAGAAAGTGAAGAACTAAAGAGCCTCTTGATGAAAGTAAAAGAGGAGAGTGAAAAAGCTGTCTTAAAACTCAGCATTCAGAAAACTAAGATCATGGCATGCAACCCTATCACTTCATTTCAAATAAATGGGGAAACAATGGACACAGTAACAGTATTTATTTTCTTGGGCTCAAAAATCACTGCAGACGGTGATGTGGCCATGAAATTAAAAGACACTTATTCCTTGGAAAAAAAGCTATGACAAACCTAGACAGAATATTAAAAAGCAGAGACATTAGTTTACCAACAAAGGACTGTGTAGTCAAAGCTGAACCCTGGAGAATTGATGCTTTTCACTGTGGTGTTAGAGAACACTTGAGAGTTCCTTGGACTGCAAGGAAATTAAACCAGTCAATCCTAAGGGAAATCAGTCATGAACATTCATTGGAAAGACTCTTGCTGAAACTGAGGCTCCAATACTTCTGCCACCTAATGGGAACAACTGACCCACTGGAAAAACCCTGATGCTGGGGAAAATTGAAGGCAGGAGGAGAAGTGGATGGCCATGAGTTTGAGGACATGCTGGGAGTTGGTGATGGACAGGGACCTACCTCTTGAGAAACCTATATACAGGTCAGGAAGCAACACTTAGAATTGGACATGGAACAACAAACTGTATCCAAATAGGAAAAGGAGTACATCAAGGCTGTATATTGTCACCCCACTTATTTAACTTATATGCAGAGTATCATGAGAAATGATGGGCTGGAAGAAGCACAAGCTGGAATCAAGATTGCCTTGAGAAATATCAATAACCTCAGGTATGCAGATGACACCACCCTTATGG
>SJYT01021857.1:17868-44004 GCA_006410635.1 Cephalophus harveyi | reverse complement strand
TTCTTTGGAAGGAATGATGCTAAAGCTGAAACTCCAGTACTTTGGCCACCTCATGTGAAGAGTTGACTCATTGGAAGACTCTGATGCTGGGAGGGATGGGGGCAGGAGGAGAAGGGGATGACAGAGGATGAGATGGCTGGATGGCAACACTGACTTGATGGACATGAGTCTGAGTAAATTCCGGGAGTTGGTGATGGACAGGGAGGCCTGGCGTGCTGTGATTCATGGGGTCACAAAAAGTCAGACATGACTGAGTGACTGAACTGAACTGAACTAAAGTGACTGCACTTTTCTCTTTCTACTCTCTTGATCATAATAAACGAAATTAGGGGGGGAAAAAAAAAAGATGAAAAAGACTCCACATCAAGAGAATGGGAAGACTAGCCACAGATTGGGAAAAAATATTTTCAATGGACAGACCTGGTAAAAAATATTATCCAAAATATATGAAGAACTCAAAACTCAACATAAATATAATGAACAATCCAATTAAAAATAGGTTAAAGACTTTAGTAGCCATCTTACCAAAATATATATTCCTACAGCAAGTAGTCATATAATAATAAGTTCAACAATATTCAGTCACTGGAGAAACACAAATGAAGATAACAAAAATCTTATAAGAATCGCCAAATCTATTAGAACAGTCAAAATATGGAACAATGATATATCAAATATTGGTAAGGATGTAGAGCAATAGGAAACTACTTTCATTCATTGCTGGTGGGGATGCAAAATGGTACAGCCAATTTAGAAAATGTTTTAGCAGTTTCTTGCAAAACCAAACATAGCTTTATCATGTGTGTGTGAGTATGTGCTAAGCTACTTCTATCATGCCTGACTCTTCGCAACCCTATGAACTGTAGCCCTCCAGGCTCTTCTGTCCATGGGGATTCTTCAGACAAGCATAATGGAGTGGGTTGCCATGCCCTCTTCCAGGGGATCTTCCTTACCCAGAGATCGAACCCATATCTCTTATGTCTCCTGCATTGGTAGGTGAGTTCTTTACCACTAGCACCACCTGGGAAGCCCAGAGAAAAAAAGAGAGAAACAACTGCACATGGATATTTACAGAAGCTTTATTCATAATTGCCCAAACTTGGAAGAACCAAGAAGTCCTTCACTGGTTGAATAGATAAACTGTGGTACATCCAGACAATGAACTACAAAGCCCTAAAAAGACATGGTGAAAATGGAAATGCATATTACTCAGCCAGTCCAAAAGGGATACATTCTGTATGATTCCAAGTATATGGCATTTAGGAGAAGCAAAACTATGTGGACAATAAAAAGATCACTAATTGATAACATGTAGGGAGAGAGGAGTGAATAGCAAGAGCACAGTGGATTTTTAAAGGCAGTGAAACTACACTGTGTGTTACTAAAATGATGGATACATATCTTCAAAATCCATAAACTATATACTAAGAGCAAACCCTAATGTAAACTGTGGACTCTGAGTGACAATGATGTTGTCAGTGTAGGCTCATTATTGTAATAAATGTACCACTCTTACGTACAATGTCAACAGTGGGGGAGCCTCTGCATGTTTGTAGGGCCAGGTGTTACACAGAAGTCCCTGTACCATTCATTCAGTTCTGCTGTAAATCTAAAACTTCTCTAAAAAATTAAAGTTTATTAATTTAAAAAGAGCTCCATGTATCTGGCGACTTACGAAAAAAAAAAAAAACACAACAACAAATGTAGTAACTACATAATGTTCAGAACCAAACCACAACAACAAATATTAATTCTCAAAATTGGTGGATACAGTGGACCAATTATGGACTCCTTTGATGAAAACTGAAAACATTCAATTAAATTAAGTATATATATTAGACAAGATTAAAACAAATTAGGCATTTTCTTTGATGCAGGCATTCCAGTCATGGTTTAAAGCCTTAGAAAAATTCGTACACAAAACAAAAAGGTATTTTTCAACTGTTGATGGTGTGAAAGTGATTCCCATTCAACAGAAAACACACTTTAAACTTTGAATTTTGATCTTCTCCTAGGCAAGCATTAGCCTGATCTGAAACCTGGGCAGTGACAGTGAGCACAGCTCCTAGGCAGCCACACAATCACAAGAGTAAACAATAACCAATACACTCACAACCATCCTGGACCCATACAACCGTGCTGCTTTTCACTTTCAGTATGGTATTCGATAAATTACATGAGATGTTCCATACTCTATTATAAAACAGGTTTGGGGTTAGATGATTTTGCATAACTGTAAGCTAATGTAAATGTTTTTAGCATATTTTTAGGCAAGCCTAAGCTATGATGCTTAGTAAGTTAAGTGTATTAAACACATTTTTGGTTTATGATGGGTATTTTCAACTTCTGATGAATTCATCAATATGTAATGCCATAGTACACCAGGGCAGACCTTTATAGAAAGAAGGCAGCTTTATCTTAGCCTTTTTTGCAGTAAGAGGGAATTGGAGGTAATCTAAGGTAGATGGAGGACTTCCCTAGTGGCTCAGCTGGTAAAGAATCTGCCTGCAATGTGGGAGACCTGGGTTTGATCCCTGGGTTGGGAAGATCTCCTGGAGAAGGGAAAGGCTACCCACTCCAGTATTCTGGCCTGGAGAATTCCATGGTCTGTATAGTCCAAGGGGGTGGCAAAAAATTGCATAGTGCTGAGCAACTTACATTTTCACTAAGGTAGATGGCAGCAACATTAGCATAATAAATAAGTAAATTATAGTGGATACATGCAATGGAATTCTTTGCAGTATTCAGAAGAAACGATTAGAATCCTTAGTATTTTAAACACAGGACTGAGTGAAAAAAAGAAACTTGAGTTACAGCTACATAAATTAAGCATTCACAATAGGACATAATGTTTTTATGAAAATGGCCAAAGTTAATATATCAAAGTCATTAAAAAGTGCATAAAAGGAGAAGCATGGAGCAGGAAAAATATATAAGAAGAGGGGTGAGGTATGAGGACTGTGTGCTACAAACTGAAGAATAGCATTAGATGATCCCTCTGAACCTGAGGTACCCACAAAAAGAAAAAAATACAGAAAAAAGTATAACTATAAAATTAACTAAATAAATCTACTAATCAGTTAATACATTTTTTATCCCTCCAGAAAGATGGAGTATATAGTTATAATTATTGCATTTATTTAAAATAAATATAAGTATAGAAAAACATATTTTCTCAAAGTCACCCAACCAGTAATAAAAGCATAACTAGAACAAAGACCGTAGATCACTTTTAGACTAATGGTATCACCTATGTACATTTTCTCTCATTAGAGTAGTAGATATAAGGGGGAAAATCTTAGGAAATAAAACTGTAGTTATCCCAAGGGGGATAATATACCATGCAAATAATTCTCCCTTTTCTCTGTAGATGCAAAAATCACTGAATTATCTTCCAGTTAAAGAAACAAGGAGAAGATGAAATATCTAAATTTTCTTCTACTGATTTTCTTTAACTTTTAGTTTAACTTTACCATGCAGTAGTAATAGATTTCTCATTCTGGAACCAATAAAGAATGTCATTTTGCTTTCCTCGCTCTGACCTTCGGTCGATTTTCCATTTGCATATTCCATCTCCAGTGCTGTATTTCTCAGTATCAAAGACCGGATGTGTGGCAGAGTTGTGCTCCTTAATGTATTGTCTGTGTACAATGGTTTTGCATAATAGCTATATGTTGCTTGGAGATGCACAGTTAATCACAGTAATCCACGCTATACACCATAATGATGGATACTTAATGTACCTCTTTCACATATTAGGGTCAGAGGGGAGAGGGAGTTGTGGGGAAAAGTCACTTCTAAAGGATAAAGAAAAATGTATACAATTTTTCTACAACCAATATGCTATAAAATAGTAAATGTCAGTTAATTCAGTCTGTCTGGTCCTTTCATTAAGAAGTTTTCAAAGGTTTATATAATACTGAATCCTATAAACCCAATATTTTTTAAACAAAGGCAAACTTAGGAAAGCTTATATGATACTCTCTTCAATTTTAATCTGTTATATTATGTATTTTTTTTACCTCTAGATTTAAAATCTCCTAATGGTTAGTGTCAATTACTGAACATGAAACCTCCCTTTTAAAAAATAATTCATGACAGCATCCCTCAAAATCTGCTGTAAAAGCCACAGTTACTTATTATTTAATATTCTGCAGAATCAAATTTTGCTCTTGTAAGTAAAGTGCTAAACATTACAGGGGAAACAATCTGTGCCAATAACACAAGGATTTTGGTTTTATTCAACTTAATTTGTTTTCAGGCTTTGGCAGTGCTACATATCTATTACTCCTCCCTAAAAATAAATTTGTGGCATCTTAGCTCTAGCAGAATTTTTAAAAATATAAAACCCATAATATTAGGAGTGATCTGAGGCTTATTATTTAAAGAGAAAATATTTCTAAATATTTCTGCTCATAACACAGAATTTGCACCTTACTGGGGCACTGTCCTAGAAAATTTCATTTATTTCTCAAAAGCATTCCATGAGATAAGTAGTCCTATTTTAACCATAACCCATAGGAAGAATCCAAGCTCTCAAAGAGATTAAGAAACCCGACTGAGCACAAATAATGAGTAAGTGGGAATTTGGAATTTGAATCCAGTAGTTTAACTTCAGAACTTGTTTTTTTAATTGCTACAACATGCTGTCGATAAGACCATTGCTACCACAAAATGCGGAGAGATCAAGTTTGATTCTAAGTATAAAAAGAAGACTAGGAATAAAGATGGTCAGGATGCAGAGAGACACAGATTAGTTTATGCAACTTCCTTTTCTCTATTGTCACGGCTGAAAGTATATACTTCAAATGAATTTTTTTTTATGTAACTTAGTTTGGAATATATATATATGTTTGAATTGAATACATATATTTACAAATCTTTATGTTAGTTATAATCCCTATGATCATATCTTTGATGTAGGGAGTGCTGACATGATGCCAACACATATAGTAAATTGTAGGGTATCAGAAAAAAACATTTTCACAAATTTTAAGGAAAATATAATCAAATTATAGCTTAGTGATTCTGTGTTTATTTCATTTTGTCTCTTCCTTTATTCCCTGATTTAAGCCACAAAGAAATAGCCTCAAGCATTTCACTGAGAGTTGTTTCCAAAGGAAAATGAAATTATCATCTACTGCCAATAACACTCAGGTTTTCTCAGGAACTTTTCTATTTTTTGTCTAATGGTAGAAGATTAGAGTGGCTTGAAGGACTCTCACATTATCTAAGTAGGATAAGACACAACTTAGTGCACATTTTTAAGATAAAAGTGTTACACAAATTTACTTATTTACTATCAACTCTGCTAAGTTGCTCCAGAATTTAAATTCTATGCTTTTATTAAAAACTTGATTATAAAAAGCCCATTGGATTTTGAAAGAATTTTACTGCTAAGATTTTACTTTCAAGAAAACAGTTATGAGCTTCATTTGGATTTACAGTAATTTTTACTGATTTTTAAAATCATTTTGTAAAAACAAAATGGAAGGAATGAGGATAGATCAGTACTGATACACTTAGTATTTTATTTTAACATTTAAATTTTCACACATTGGACACACTCCTAATACTTTGTTAGACTTTGGGGAGAAAATATTTCTAAATATTTCTGCTCATAACACAAAGTAAATAGGTTCATAACTAAATGAAAACCGAATGGAAAGCTCACAAAATTGGAAGAAAAAAAAAAGAACAGAAAAAGACATATTGAGACAACTATTTCAGCTATTTAACAGATATCATATTGCTTTATGCATCATACATAAGTTATAATATGATTGAATCTGCTACTTTAACTAAAATATAACTGATTCAATGAACTTCACAGTCTTTACTAAAGTAAATTAAATTTTGAGCATTTATTTCATTATGACAAAAATCTATGCTACAACTTATAAAAGTACAAAGTGGAAAGTAATGGAAGTCACTCAACAACTGCTAGTAAATGTAAATCCCTCCAAACTCTCCTCAGTTCGTATATCCTTTTAAATGAATGACACTATATTTTTCTTCTTATTCTGACTGCTCCTACCTGTTGGTAAGGTAGTGTTGCCAGTTAGTGCTGCAAGGAACATTAGGGTGCATGTATCTTTTGGAATTATGGTTTTCTCTGGGTACTAAGAGATGCTGGAAAAGCTGGATAACTATATGCAAAAAAAAAGAAAAAAAATGAAAACACTCCCTAACAAGGAAATCAACCCTGAACATTCATTTGAAGGATTGATGCTGAAGCTGAAGCTCCATTACTTTGGCCACATGATGTAAAGAGCTGACTCACTGGAAAAGACCCTGATGCTGGGAAAGAGAAGGCCAGAAGAGAAGGGGGCGGCAAAGAATGAGATGGTTAGATAGCATCACTGACTCAATAGACATGAATTTGAGCCAACTTTGGGAGATAGTGAAGGACAGGGAAGCCTAGCATACTGCAGTCCATGCTGTTGCAAAGGGTTGGAGCCGACTGAGCAACTAAGCAACAACTAATACCACAGACAAAAATAAACTCAAAATGGACTGAAGATCTAAAGGTAAGGTCTGACAATATAAAACTCTTAGAGGAAAATATGGGCAGAACATTCTTTGACATATCACAATAAGATCTTTTTTGACCCGCCTCCTAATGAAAATAAAAACAAAAATTAAAAAATGGGGCCTAATTAATATTAAAAGCTTTTGCACAGCAAAGGAAACCATAAACAAAAGAATAACCCTCAGAATAAAAGACGATATGTGCAAACAAATTAACTGACAAAGGATTAATCTCCAAGACAGACAAACAGCTCATGAAGCTCAATATCAAAAAAGAAACAATCCAATCAAAGAATACCTACAAGACCTAAAAAGACAATTCTCCAAAGAAGACATACAGATGGCTAATTAACACATGCAAAGATGCTCAAACATCACTAATTATAAGAGAAATGCAAATCAAATCTACAAGGCGATATCACCTCATACCTCAGAATGGCCATCATCAAAAAATCTATTAACAATAAACGTTGGAGAGGCTGTGGAGAAAAGAGAACCCTCTTGTACTTTTGGTGGGAATGTAAATTGATACAGCCAATATGGAGAACAGTATAGAGATTATTTAAAAAACTAAAAATAGAACTACCCTATGACCCAGCAATCCCACTCTGGGGCATACACTCAGACACATGCACTCCAATGTTCACTGAAGCACCATTCACAATAGCCAGGATATGGAAGCAACCTAGATGTCCATGGGCAGATGAATGGACAAAGAAGATGTGATACATATACACAATGGAATATTACTTAGTCAAAAAGAGTAAAAAAGTTGGGTCATTTGTAGAGACATGAACGGACCTAGAGAATGTCATACAAAGTGAATTAATTTAGAAAGAGAAAACCAAATATTATATATTAATGTATATATGTGGACACTTAAAAAAATGGTATAGATGACTTATTTACAAAACAGAAATAGAGACACAGATATACAGAACAAATGACACCAAAAGGGCAAAAGAGGGTGTGAAATGAACTGGGATTAACATATATACACTATGGATACTATGTATATAATAGATTAATGAGAACCTACTCTGTATCTCAGGGAACTCTACTCAGTGCTCTGTGATGAGCTAAATGGAAAGGAAATCCAAAAAAGAGGGGATATATGTATAGCCAATTCATTTTGCTATGCAGCAGAAACTAACACAATATTGTAAAGCAACTATATCTCAATAAAAAATAATTAAAAAAAATAAAACATTTTTAAATGAAAATTTTAAAAAAGATTCATGGAAACTTTAAATGTGAAATCATATTCAAAATTAGCAGCATAAATGGGTCTATAGAGATATTATCTTCTGAAATCTAGTGCAAAATATCACTTTGCTATTCCTCTGGGTTCCCTGTAGCTAATATTTAGCTTTTGCCATCAAACACTGAAAAGTGTTCCACTGTAGAAAGACAGTCACACAGAACTACATAGTGAGCTATCCAACATTGCTAACTTTCAATGCTTCTGAGAATTACCTCAGCTCAGTTCTTAAAAAAAAAAAAAAAAAAGATACTGCATTTGTTATATTGAGAAAAGAAATTAATGGCACCACCATTTATTGATAACAAAGCAAATCCTGTGAATAAAATCAAATTATGAAATTTTAAAGCATATTGACACAATTAGGAGGTTTCCTCCTTCTTAGGACTGTTTCTTAGATAATCATTCAATCCACTGACTTGGGCACTTTGACTTACAATTATTAGAAATGAACACTAGAATTCAGGTAAGTCAGAGAAGATCATACTAAAAGCAGAAATGCAAGCTAAAAGACTAATAAGTTCAGAAAGACTACATAATTTTGCTATGATAATGATGTATTCTCATAATGGTGACTCTTGATCACTAAGAAAGATGAAACAGTAAAGAATCCTACAATTATTGTCTTTTTACTTGTAACTGGAAAATGGCAATGATTACATTTCAATGTGTTTCATTTAAAAGGATACTTTCAAATATTTTTAAGTTGCCCAGTCATGTCCAACTCTTTGCAACCCCATATATAGTCCATGGAATTCTCCAGACAAGAATACTGGAATGGGTAGCCATTCCCTTCTCCAGGGTTCCCTTCTTAAGGGGATCTTCCCAACCCAGGGATTGAACCCAGGTATCCCTCATTGCAGGCAGATTCTTCATAGCTGAGCTACCAAGAAGCCTTTATTTTATAATAAACACATTTTGGCACTTGAACATTTAGAATTCAAGTATCTTGAAAAGTACTGCATTATTTACTGGATGATAAAGTAGATTAATGATATTCTATGAAAGGTGCATGAAAGTGAAAGTGATAGTCATTAAGTTGTATCTGACTCTTTAAGACCCCATGGACTGCAGCCCACCAGTCTCCTCTGTCCATGGAATTCTCCGGAATTCTATGGAATTTCATAGAATTCCATAGAATACTGGAGTGGGTTGCCGTTTCCTTCTCCAGGGGATCTTCCTGACCCAGGGATGAACCCAGGTCTCCTGCACTGTAGGCAGATTCTTTGCCATCTAAATCACCAGGAAAGCCCTGAAATGGGCATAGGAAAGCAATATATATGTACACTTATTTATATGAAAGTCATATATAAGATATAAAATCTGTTATCTGTTAAGCTGAATAAAATTACAAATAAAGGCTCATATCCATCAGGCTTTCTATGTGAAATTATGCTTATTTCTTTGGAAAACTTATGTTACCCATGTACATGCATGCTTCTTGAGGGTAATATTTATGAACATTTTACATTGTTCTCAGAGATTTCCTTTCATTATGAGTTTGTTCACCAAAAGCTTTCAATGGAACATGCAACATATAATATCTACACTGTGTAAAATGAAAACTCATGTATCTAGCATTATTTGTTAAAATGCTATTTTACACACTTAAAGCTACTCGCCAACCAAATCACGTGCTGTTCACTGAACTCACCATGCACTTTCTCAAATATATAAAGTTTGAGATCTGGAATGATACTATAAAATAATCCATCATAAAACGGTCAGGTTCAAAGATCACTACCTCTATGATTGTCCTCTATTCTTTCACTCAGAAAATTGTTCAGAAAAAGCCTAAGATCAGAGGGAAATTGCTCCTGAGAAATCTTATAGTGTAAATCAATAAACATCTTTACTATAGCTTTAGTAATGACTTTTTCTTATATAGCGTTCTTTAGTAAAGGCCACATCATCATCTTAAAGCACAGAACTACATGCAACTGATAATGTATAGTCAAAAGTATCACCCTGACAGGTAGGCTTCCCTATGGATGTATTGCAGAGTATCTAGTGCAGAAGTTATTCCTCAGAGACCCAAGGTCATCCTGGAGAAGTCCTGGGAATACTGAGGATTGCCAATTTACCTATAGCTCACAGAGAAGTTGTACATTTTTTGATTTTGTAAATTCAGTTTTTCATAAGATTTTATTTGTAGGAAACATTCAGTAGCTAATAGTTTAAGACCACTGATCCTAAAGAACGGATGAACTGGCTTTCTACTGAGTTTTGCACAGATTTGGGACAACTGCAAATCTGACAGTATACTGCAAATCTAGTATACTTTTAGTATACTAGAAGTATCTGGTATACTTCTAGCCAATAAGACTGTTAGCAATACACTGGATTTATATTCCTACAGACAGTGGGGTTGTGGTGTTGACAAGCTTATATAAAATTCCAGGCATTATAATGCATGTTAAAAATAAAAGCCATCCCACTTCCTGTAGAATATAAGCCAAGACAGGCCCATGGGGAAGACTGAAATTATGCTAATTAAATAATGGTACATATCCATTAAAATCCCAGCCAAACAACACTATTTACAAGCTTAGAAATGGCATTTTACTTTTTCTTACAGAAGTTGCCATCATTAGACACATTACTACATTACAAGACAAACAAACAAACCTACAAAAAGTATTAGCAATGATATGCCCTGCTGCTGCTGCTGCTGCTAAGTCACTTCAGTCGTGTCCGACTCTGTGCGACCCCATAGATGGTAGCCCACCAGGCTCCCCCGTCCCTGGGATTCTCCAGGCAAGAACACTGGAGTGGGTTGCCGTTTCCTTCTCCAATGCATGAAAGTGAAAAGTGAAAGTGAAGTCGCTCAGTCGTGTCCGACTCAGCGACCCCATGGACTGCAGCCCACCAGGCTCCTCCGTCCATGGGATTTTCCAGGCAAGAGTACTGGAGTGGGGTGCCATTGCCTTCTCCGATGATATGCCCTACTTTATTACATATTCATGATCATAGTCAGTTGAGTTTTTTAGATGAATAAAAAATGATGATTATAATATTTTTAGCATTCATTTTTGTCACTGTAGATACTCCTCATCTATTGATTCATCTGATATCCAGGCCCATATGTAAAAGTTATAATTAAAAAGTATATATATTTTAAAAAACACAAAGTGAATAACTTTTGTTTTTAAATGCTCACATATATTTCTGGCATACTGATAATATGGCATAGTTATACCTATGTTATGATCAAAAATATATAGATTTCCATGGAAATATTCTCTTACATTCTGATGCATAATGCAAAGTATATGCTAATATTGAAATAATGATTACAGTTAACATCTGCTAAGGGCCCAGTATATAATAAGATCAGTATAAAGTGCTTTGTGTGCATTTTCTCATTTGAGTTTAAGGAAAATATTATTTGCTTCTCATTTTACACCTAAGTTCACTGAGTCAAAGGTTATCAACTTGCCTCAGACCTCAAATGTAATTAATAATTGAGATGGCACATGGAGATGGCACATGAAGTTGGGTCAGTCTAGCCCACATTTCGGAGAAGGCGATGGCACCCCACTCCAGTACTCTGGCCTGGAAAATCCCATGGACAGAGAAGCCTGCAGTCCATGGGGCCGCTAAGAGTTAGATACAACTGAGCGACTTCACTTTCACTTTTCACTTTCATGCATTGGAGAAGGAAATGGCAACCCACTCCAGTGTTCTTGCCTGGAGAATCCCAGGGACGGCAGAGCCTGGTGGGCTTCCGTCTATGGGGTTACACAGAGTCGGACACGACTGAAGTGACTTAGCAGCGGCAGCAGCAGCCCACATTTAAGCTTCATATCAAAGACTTGCAATATTTGGTTGAGAAAGTTTCATCTGATTAGCAATGGGGATTAAATCACATTGCCACTGCTATCTAGCTGCACACTTCCCGTTAATTACTTGGCTTCTCTTATCCACAGCTTCTTCATCTGTAAAGTGGGTATAATAGTGGTTTTTGCCTATAGGTTTAATGTGAAAAATAACTAAATTACATATCGGTATAATATTATAAATATAGCTATTATTATTAATGTTGTTGTTTTTATTATGTTTTGATCATGGAAAATAATATCCAAGAAGTCCTTAATGAAGGGTCACTGTCAGAGAAGAGGAAGGTGGAGGCTGGGAAGACACTGGGGCCAAGAGCGCTAAGTAGCCCAGAGACTGGGCAAACAATGCACAGGCCAGGCAGTAAGGGACCAATGAGGGCAGGCAGCTCAGAGAAGAAAGAGACATTATGAGAAGCCCAGAAAGAATTAGTAACTTTCCACGTCACCCAGAATAAAATTGAAAATCCCAAGGCTTGGCGTGAATTGCTACCTTCTACCCCTTCTACCTTCACTTTGGTTACAGCACATCATCTCTTTTCTTTCAAAAGGAATTTCATTTTTCTGTCATTTTCTGTTGTTTCTTCTGCCTTAAACACTACTGCCCCATGTGCCTGTGGCTGGCTCATCACCTTTTCCAGAACATTATATAAATATCATCATTGAAAGAAATCTTCCCTCATTACAAAATACCATTTTGTTCTACCTTATGTCACTCTTTTTTCCATTTTTTCTCTTTTATGCTTAGAATCAATCACATCCTAACAAATGTGATCGAAATAGTAGATATTGCCCCCCCACTTTTCTTTCTTTTTTTTTTTTAGTTTTATTGTTATCTTTCCCTCACCCTCACAAGAACGTCAGTCTCGTGAACACAGGGAATTTATCTCACTGCTGCATCCCCAAGCCTTACTACACTGTCTGGTACATGGTAGTTGCTCAGAATGCTTGTATAATCAGTTATTTAATTTAGATCATTTAACAGTTGGATTAGCTATGGAAGATTCATATTTGGGGATCTATAGATAATTGGGATTATTTTTTTAATTACGTGAAAAATAATTTCCATACAGGATGAAAAGAATAGAAATGGAAACAGATTATTTTAAGTGACAAAAGGACACTATAGGCCGGTGTCCATTTAAGTCCTAAGTTTTTGATAATTGCTTACAAGAACAAATAAACTGAAAATATGGACCAGGCACTCTGAATCTGTTTTTGGTTTTTGAACTACATTCTCAGAATCATGAGAGAGAAGCAGATATTAAGGAAGCAAGCACGAGAACATACTCATTATTTTCTAATGCTTTGAATAACAAGATTTAAAAATATTGTAAGGAAACATCTGAAGTCACTTTTGTTTATATGTTTACTAATTCTATATTTTGGCCATTCCTTGACTACTATACTACCTGTTCCAATATAATGTATTCTTAAAATTTTTTATTTGAAAACATAAAATTAATTTCATTTTCTCCATTGTTCTTTAAACTGACACTTTGACCATATTTGTTTCCATACATAGAATTTTTTTCCACAACAACATATCAGTAAGAATTATGCAAGTTAGTTTCTCTTGGGTTCACAGGATGTCTAATAAGTAGACTTGTGTACATTCCTTCTGCTGCCTCTTAACTCAGGTTTCCCAAGGTTTGTGGTATTTTAAATGTAAAGCAGTATGAAAAAAAAAAAAAAACCTTAATTTTTTAATATAATTGAAACTTTAATGTTATCTTCATGTGTCACTGGGTAAACAAATCCTATTTTTCTACTACTAAATACAAGGTATCCATATACTCCACATTTATTTTGAAAGAATATCTACTGTTTCTGTTTTTAAATCAATAAGGCTTTTGTATTACTAGCTTATACACTATTGAAAATATGAATGACCTCTTTAAACACATGTATACTTTATTTCTGAATCTCTTCCCAATTGCTTTATATTTTAGATATGCATAATTCAGCAGTTATTTCAAAGTGAATCAGAGTTTTACACTAGCTAACATTATACAACTATGAGCAATTCCTATGGAAAAAAGTCTAAGGGTTGAATGTGGAAATATCTATAATGACCATGAAATAATAATCATAACTTTAAAAGTATTTTTTCCTTTAGAATATTGTCATGATATGAGCAATTAAAAATAACAAAATTTTGGTATTAATATCTGGAGTAGGTAGCTATTTGAAGGCCAAAAGTTCTCCTCTGTCTCTTATACACATCTCATATTTATATATGTTTGCATATATATATTCAAAATACATATGAATATATATATTCAAAATGAAGTCCTTATTATTTTACACTTATGAACAATGGTTCTCAATTTTACTCCCAAATGATTTCAATCATATCAATTTTGATTTTACTTTACCATTTTCGTTAGAAAAGATACAATCAACATATATGAAGCAAAAATAATTCTCTGTATTTAAGCAGCAAGAATTTCTACCTGAACTAGAAAGGTGTGCTTCAGTGTATTAGTAACTATCTTCTTTAAGATTTGTATGTCACTGAGAAGAAATGTTTTTACAACATAGGCAGCTTTCAAAGGTTAGGTAATACTTGCATTGCAGATTGTAGTTCTTGTAGGGCAAGTAGAGTACAAGTGAGTTCACTGAAGATGGAGTTAAAAGGCAGGCGGGTATTCCATTCATTGGCTCCTGCTTTTTCACTGATACATGCTACTTTCTACCCTTTTCAAAACAAACTCATATTTTTCTCATAGTGTAAAGACAATGAAGTTCCCTTCTTATGATTCTATTATCTTTGTGCCACAAATGAATGGTGACATATATTAACTGAATTTCAAACATTTATTCATAGCATAAATCTCCTGGAACAAAATATTTTCCCGACATTTCAGTCTTTTGGAGCTTGCCAAATCATTCCTTTGTCCTCTACCAGAGCTCTGAAATAACATATTTGTGAAAATGATACTTATGAAATGACAGCAAGGTTGATAAATTGGTGCTGATTTATTGTCATTTCCTGTTCATTTTTTTCCTGTCCCATACCAAAGAGCTGTAATGGGAAATAGCTTTTCATCCATGTATTAGGAAATGAACCTCAGTCTACATTGACTTTTAGCTGAGAAATCAGGTATAGGATTCTGGGATCATTCTGAGATGTCAAGTTTGTGAATGCAATTATAAATCAGAGAGATAGAAGGCTGATTTTCTACAATGATATTAGTAGGTTCTAAAGTCACTGAAGAGCTCCAGGTATATTTGAATGGCAGTGCTATTATTTTGGTTGAAATGATGATAAATATTATTTTAGACTTTTGAATAGATAAGTCAGTGGTTCACTGAAGAGTCATCTGAAGGTTCTGTTACAGTAAAGATAGCTGGATCCCACCTCCAGAGTTTCAGATTCAGTGGATCTGGTGTGTAGTCCAAAATTTACATTTCTAATAATTTTGTGGGAATCTTAATGCTATTATTTGGGGGACCACAGTTTGACTTTCAGGGGAGTAAATCACTGACAGGTAAATCCCATGGAAGCTGAGAATCACTTGTTTTCAAGTAGAAGACAGTAAGAACTCATCAATTTTGTATATGATAGGAAAGTATCTAGCCAGATAGTGCCTATCATTTTTAGCCAATGTTTATTTAACACATGAACATATATATATATATAATTTTAAAAATTTTATTGTGTTTCCCATTCTTCAAACATTCTGAGATTGCAAGAGTGATTCATTGACTTGTTGATTTTGTTTAGGAAAGACAAGTTCACTGACCCCAATAAATATTGTCAGCATTTTTTTTTTTTTTTGCAGCAGTGATAGAGGCCAGGGGTGGTAAGCAGTCATTTTAGCAAGGTTAGTCAAAGAAGGCCTCTAAGGGGTTGACATTTGACCCAGAATATGTAAAGAAGCAAGTTACAAAAAGATCTAAGTACAGAGTTAGTATTAGCTCAAGGTTCTAAAGTAAGAACAAGCTTGACTAAGCTGAATACAGTGCTTTTCAATTTGCTAAAAAAAAAAAAAAAAAAAAAAAAGTCATAGAAAGTGCCATTCGATTAAAGATTAAGGTTGAAATAGAGGTTTAAAAAAAAAAATTGACTAAGAACAGCTAGGGGAATTTGAGACTTAATCACATAAACTTTACAGAAAAGGAAGAATAAGACTCAACAGTATTTATTAAATGAGTATGCTGAAGCTGAGGTCACAAGCCCAAAGAGGGAGATTCCAGAGATGGGCTGGGTAGACAAAACTACCATGGAGCTCATGTTACATTGCTGAAAAACCAGAAAGGCAGTTTATCATTTACTGGGGGCATTCTTTTCCTGGAAATGGAATATTATTTATGTCTGCTCTCCATGAATTTCCCATTGTTACAATATATGAGAAGTTGAATTTCAGAATAAATTACTTTTGACAAAAGAAGGATTCAGTGTAAAATGAAAGGGAGCAACAACACTGCAATCAACTGACCTCAGTGAGGTACAATGACTCAAGTCAGACCCACAACATAGAACATATCTTTCTAGTTACTAGAGAGTTTGAGGATCTCTCCACTGTGACCTCAACCCAGAATATGGCTGCAAATGCAATAGTGAGTTCTTACTGTTTCGGCTGCTTTTCTCCAGCTTGTGTAAAAATCATCAGCACCCTCTGCCAACGTATTCTTTTTTTTTTTCTTTTAATCAGATGTAAATCTTTGTCACAGATTTATATTTACTAATATAATGACACCCTCCTAAGACTCTACTTGGATCCCTATGATATGCCTTTGAGGAATCCTCAAGTCTAGCTTTTCACACATTTAGGGTTTGGAATATGGCTGCTATTGGGAATAGCTATACTCTTCTGTTATAACTGTATTTTTGAAAAAAATTTTAGAAGGTTGCTTAAATTTATTTGGAAAAATAACTTGCAATCCCCATGTTATAGGCTGAACTGCGTCCCTGCCAACACAGAACTTACATGTTGAAGTCCTATCACAATCATCACAAAATGTGACTGTGTTTGGAGATATGGCCTTTAAAGAGCCAATTAAAATTAAAATAAGGCTGTTAGGGTGAGCTAGAATCTGCCCACAATGCGGGAAGCTCAGATTTGATTCTTGGGTTGGGAAGATCCCCTGGAGAAAAGAATGGCTCCCCACCCCAGTATTCTTGCCTGGAGAACCCCATGGACAAAGGAGACTGGTGAGCTACAGTCCTTGTTGTCACAAAGAATTGGACAGGACAGCAACACTGCAGAGTGGGCTCTATTCCAATATGACTAGTATCTTTATAAGAAGAGGAAATTTGGACCTAAAAAGAAACACCAGTGATGTGTGTACACAGAAGAAAGGCCCTGTGAGGACACAGAGAGAAGTCAGCCACCTGCAAGCCAAGCAGAGAGGCTCTGGGGACAACCAAACCTGCCTAAGCCTTCATCTTGGATTTTTAGCCTCCAGAATGGCGAGAAAACACACTGTTGCATAAGTCACTCAATCTTTGATATTTTCTTATGGTACCTCTAGCAAAGTAAAAGATCTCATGATTTCTGACTATGAAAGCATCCAAACAGTACATCTCTCAATGGTTGATGCATCTTTGGAACGCTGGTAGTAGAGAGAGGAGAAGAGGAGAAAAAGTGGGTAGAGAAGGAGAGGAGAGGATAAATAACCAGTAAGTGGATTTCCTTTTTGTGGTAAAACAGAAATGAAATCAGATATGGTGGTTAAGTGTCTGTCTGTCTAGTCCCTGTCTCTGTCACACATACACTAAAAAAAAAAAAAAAAACTGATAAAAATGTCCTTTAGTTAGAACAATGATCTACAGATTGTCTGCTTTTGAATTCAGTAATGATTGAGAAAACTCTTGTAACAAGTTAAGTTTCTTCAGAAGTAAGAAGTGTCAGATTCTATCACTTAGAATTAAGAATGGCATTTTAAAACAGTTGTGCTATAGACAGCAGTTTCCAATATGCAAAAAACACCTCCTGAACTTATGTGACATTTTAAAAAATAAAGGAACATGACTATTCTTCTGCTACTCAGTAATCCTCTGGAACTGGGCAGGGATTTGTCATGTACACTCACAAAACAAAAAGAACAAATATTATTTGGATGTTTGCCACCTAATTGGTTGAGATCATAATTCTAATGTTCAAAAAAACTAGAATGTAATTATAATTCTTCACTCTGTGACAGTGAATTCATCATTTTATTATCTGAGCTCTTGATTTTTTCTTCAGTTGTAAGATAAAAGATGTAGACACGTTGGCCACATAGCACAAAAATATCTATCAAACTTGAAAACTTTAATACATGAATAATAGTGAAGTCACTGCTGAGTTAGGCTAAGTGCTTTAATTAATGACATTGACAAGGTGAAATGTCATCATTCTGTCTTCTGTATGCCTACCTAGCTGGGCTTCCCTGGTGGTTCACATGGTAAAGTATCTGCCTGTAATTCAGGAAACCCAGATTTGACCCCTGAATTGAGAAGATCCCTTAGGGAAGAGAATGGGTACCCACTCCAGTATTCTTGCCTGGAGAATCCCACATACAGAGAAGTCTGGTGGGCTACAGTCCAGGGGGTCACAAAGAGGCAGATATGACCAAGCAACTAAGCACATACACACACACGCACACACACACACACACATATGCCTACCTAGCTAACTCAGGATAAAACTATGAAATAAAACTAGGTAAATTAGATAATAGATCCATACTAACCACAGACTCCACGCTGAGAATCATACTAAATGAAAAAATAAAACCATGAGTTTCTGAGTGTTGGCTATGTGCCAAACATAGGGCTAGGCTCTTCAAATACTCTTTTAATTTATCCTCACAAGAACACTAAGAAATATGGACCATGATCTCTGTTTTATAAATATGGATACCTAAAATCAAAAATAAAATAAATTCTCCAAGATGGAAGCGCTATTAATTTGTAAGGGCTGAGACTTTAATACAGCTGTTTGACTCCTAGAACTCTGCTATTTACAATTTAACATGTTCTTCTAAAACAATACCATAACTAAGACATCCTGGCCCAAATGGAGAAAAAAACACAACCTCTGGTTAATGAGTCCAGTACTTATGTCTGTTCTCTTGTGATTTATACTGAAGAGGGCTTAAAAGAGTACACTGAATAAAAAATGGTGTCAACTGTGAACGGCACTAAGGATCATGGAATCTAAAGCATAACAGTTTTTTTCTCTTTGTTTGCCCTTCTCAGAAGCTTCCATAATGAAAATTACTTTCCCAAAGCACATGGCCTTTTTATGTTTTCCTTTTCCACTACTTAAAAAAAGTTTATGATGAAGAATAACTTTCCTCACATTCCATATGTTTGCTCATCTCAAGGAGAAAATCTGCAGATTTTGTCTGGAGCTGATTGAAGCAAAGAATTATGTTTCCCCTAATACAAAAACCATAGGCACTGGCAGAACACAGAATATAAAATATCAGAGAGATTTTTTGTAGTTGGTATTAAGTACAGCTTAACTAGCGGTAGTACTGATCACAGATTGTCATTGAAGGAGATAAAATTTCAGAAAAGGCATCCATCAGTAATTTACCTATATACCCCTTTATTCATACTGTTCATAGGGTTCTCATGAAACCCATAAAGAATGAAGATTCTCCAGAAAAAAATGAAAGGACAGAGCCAAAGCAAAAACAACATCCAGTTGTGAATGTGACTGCTGATAGAGGCAAGGTCTGATGCTGTAAAGAGCAATATTGCATAGGAACCTGGCATGTTGGGTCCATGAATCAAGGCAAATTGGAAGTGGTCAAACAGGAGATGGCAAGAGTGAACGTCAACATTGTAGGAATCAGCGAACTAAAATGGATTGGAATGGGTGAATTTAACTCAGATGACCATATTACCTCTCTACTATGGGCAGGAATCAGAAGAAATGCAGTAGCCCCCATAGTCAAAAAAAGAGTCCCAAATGCAGTACTTGCATGCAATCTCAAAAACAACAGAATGATCTCTGTTTGTTTCCAAGGCAACCCATTCAATATTACGGTAATCCAAGTCTATGCCTCAGGACTGGAAAAGATCAGTTTTCATTCCAATCTCAAAGAAAGGTAATGTGAAAGAATGCTCAAACTACTGCACAATTGCACTCATCTCACACACTAGCAAGTAATGATCAAAATTCTCCAAGCCAGGCTTCAACTGTACGTGAGCAGTGAACTTCCAGATGTTGAAGCTGGTTTTAGAAAAGGCAGAGGAATCAGAGATCAAATTGCCAACATCCACTGGATCGTGGAAAAAGCAAGAGAGTTCCAGAGAAACATCTATTTCTGCTTTATTGACTATGCCAAAGCCTTTGACTGTCTGGATCACAATAAACTGTGGAAAATTCTGAAAGAGATGGGAATACCAGACCACCTGACCTGCCTCTTGAGAAACCTATAGGCAGGTCAGGAAGCAACAGTTAGAACTGGGCATGGAACAACAGACTGGTTCCAAATAGGAAAAGGAGTACATCAAGGCTGTATATTGTTACCCTGCTTATTTAGCTCCTATGCAGAGCACATCATGAGAAATGCTAGGCTGGAGGAAGCAGAAGCTGGAATCAAGATTGCCAGGAAAAATATCAACAACTTAGATATACAGATGACACCACTCTTATGGGAGAAAGTGAAGAGGAACTAAAGAGTAACTTGATGAAAGTGAAAGAGGACACTGAAAAAGTTGACTTAAAGCTCAACATTCAGAAAACTAAGATCATGGCATCTGGTCCCATCACTTCATGGAAAACAGATGGGGAAACAGTCGCCGACTTTATTTTTCTGGGCTCCATAATCAATGTTGATGGTGATTGCAGCCATGAAATTAAAAGACGCTTATTCCTTGGAAGGAAAGTTATAACCAACCTAGACAGTATATTAAAAAGCAGAGACATTACTGTGCCAACAATGGTCAGTCTAGACAGGGCTATGGTTTTTCCAGCAGTCATGTATGGATACGAAAGTTGAACTATAAAGAAATCTGAGTGCCGAAGAATTGATGCTTTTGAACTGTGGTGTTAGAGAAGACTCTTGAGAGTCCCTTGGACTGCAAGGAGATCCAACCAGTCCATTCTGAGGGAGATCACCCCCTTGAGTCTTCACTGGAAGGACTGATGTTGAAGCTGAGACTTCAATACTTTGGCCACCTGATGCGAAGAACTGCTCATTTGAAAAGACCCTGATGCTGGGAAAGACTGAGGGCAGGAGGAGAAGGGGACAACAGAGAATGAGATGGCTGGATGGCATCACTAACTCAATGGACATGAGTTTGGGTTAACTCTGGGAGTTGGTAATAGACAAAGAGGCCTTGTGTGCTGCTGTCCATTCGATTGCAAAGAGTCAGACATGACTGAGTGACTGAACTGAACTGAAGTGAATCCTTTTTATTGATAGTTCCAGCTATCTATTGTGTGTTATATACTAGGATGATGATAGATAAAGGAGACAAAGTCATCTCCAGAGGAAATACTGTGCAAGTAAAGAACCTACTCATGATTTTTTTTTTAAGTTTCCTGCTCTAGTTAATGTGATTGTGAGGTATGGCTTACATCTATGATGCTGCTAAAGAAACAAGTGATCAATAAAATCTTCTAAGATTCTATCAACTAGATCTGTCTCTGTGTCTGTTATTCCAAGGATCCCCAAAAGGTGCAACAGGACTAGTTGAGCAGATTATACTCATGAGAGAATCTTGGTTTTTGCAACAAATATAATGATACCAAGATGTCACTGGTTCTGACAGTGAAAGATTTCTATTCAAACATAAAATTTGCCATTTTTTAATTATAAGAAGCCATTTTAAATAAAAATATTTCATCTACAAATAGGATTTGGATATTTCATTGGGCACAAAAACACAGGTATACTTCTAATCAACCCACAAAATAAAATCAGGAAATTAATATTTGATTGATCTTTGTGGCAAAAATATCTTTACCCAAATTACACTATAGAATCAAGTGAGGACATGTTAGATTCGTGTGTTCCCTTTGTTCATTTTCATATCCATCCCAGCCAAGATATTTTAGTGGCAGTTATAATTGTTTTACAATAGCCTTGGAAACATGTCACATCACAGCACTTACAGAGATGCTATCATAATAGCTGTCTCAAGAAAACCTCAGCAGAGCCTTAAAATGAAAGTTGACCAAGTGCGAAAGTCACAAATTGATACGGTACCAGTGAATTGAAAATTTACTGGGTAAACTAAAGCTCCAAGTCATTTAGAAACAATAAAAAATATGTCACTGCTTTCATGTGTGCCAATCATACCAAAATTCTAAAATGAAGCCTAGTAATATCTTACTAAGGGCTTAGTTAAATAAATTCTTTAGATATTTTTAAGGAAACATGGCAAAAACACATCATTGTGCTAGATGCAAAAAAAGAAAAAGAAAAAGCTTATACACAAAGGTTTCTTAATGCTGGAAGTACTTTCAAAACCTCCTAAATTAATTCAAAGGGAAAAGAATATGATCACCAAGTGCTGCCATTTCTAGCGAGAGAATTGTTTACTACAGCAGCAAAACAAGCCGACCATGGCCCAGGGGAGCGTCATCACAGCTTTACTAATGGCCTATCCATATTACCTCATGACAACTGTGAGCCCAGCACTTCCAGATCTATGTGGTATGCCTGGGTCACCGTGAACCTGAATGATCTCATCTCCTAGGTACAGGCCTGGCTGTTTCAGTCATCTGTGCAGTCAGAATCGAGCAACTGCTTTGGGTAGATTACACTGATGGTAAGGATTTCAAATAGGTTTTTCCAAAATACAGTCCTATCTCCTAATAGAGTTATTATTCTTCAATTTTAGTGATGAGGCTGCTGACAGTTTTCTTGTGATACTTTGCATCTTTTACATTCATCCCTAATACCCTGCCCTTTTGTCACCTCATCATGAGCTTTACACTGGGCAATGTTCCCAATTTATTGTAGGAGAAAATGGGCTTTACTTTATCTCATTTGAAAGATTTTGGTCCAATTAGCAGCAGGATTTAGTTCCTAAGTAAATATTTTGAACTAGACAAAATCTTGAAATAGAGTTTGCACCTCAGATACTACAGGAATCATTTGGTTAATAGTTATAAAAGTAGGTTATTTGTATTTACAGATTGAACAATTGCCCTTTCAACTTAATATATAACTTTCCTGAAGCCCAAATTTGAATCATACATATTAGGATGTACTAGAATGAGGTTCTTTGCAGATAAACAAGCAAAACAAATGGATTAAAATTCATATCCCAGTATTAAGTACTTTTTATTTGTGGATGCATACATATTTTTGTGGAGGGAGGGGAAAATATAATCTCTTATTTGAAAATGGAAATCCGCAAAGGTCCCACAAACACCTCTCACAAAAATCAAGGATTTACTGGAAGATGACAAATATCAAGAAACTATAGCAAATACATATTAATAGTCATTCTTCTGAGGCTATATTTGACCTGCTTCCTTTTCACACAGCCCTCCAGGTAACTGCTTACCAATTCATCATGATAGGCATGAGAAATAAAATCTACTTGCCAATCCTGGTTTACTATGTATAAAGAAGCACTGGTAGGGTTGCCTTTATTTTGATATTTTCTTTACCATTTTTGTCTTCTATAATCTAAAGACAGTTAATAAAATGAAAATGGCCAGTTGCATTGGAAGAGAATTAGTATATTTAGGGAAAAAATGACAATAGATTTATGCCCAATCATAAGTAATTCAGATATTTTCTATTAGCATATTAGTTTTTAAAACATTTTTAGAAAACTCTAGCATAAAAAATAAGATACTGAATGGCTATAATCTATACAATACTTAATGGATGTAAGTATCCATTATTTCAAATTTAACATTCTAGGCTTCTTCCAAGATTGTACCCTCAGTACAAGTAATTACTAACTCTTCCAAAGCATTCAAAATTAACCTTTTTTCCCTATGTTAATGTGACTTGTAGATATTTACATTTGATAAATATCAGAGATTCAATATAGCTTAGTTATGGTTGGATCTAGTCATGTAAGAGGTATCATGCTACTCAAGTGTTTACACAGACAGAGTGATGAATATTTGAATTAGGTCAATTTAGGAAAGTTTTCTGGCCTTGTCTGCTAGTGGCATGGATCTCTTTGACCCTAACCTTTTAAGTGTACTTTCAAATTGATGTGAAAGACGAGAGAGAGAGAGAGAAATAACTGTCAGTTCCAAAAAAAACAAAAACAAAATGAATGCACACTGGTTGACAATTGAGTTTCTAAAAGGCCACTTAAACTGAATCAAAAGTCGTCCTTAAAGGTATTATTAGGAAAAATATTACATGCAGTCCACCTTTTCTGAGAGTCATAACATTTTAAAAAGCAATGCTCTATTAGAGAGATTTTTAAAAGTACTTCATGTCTTATTGCTACTTTATTTCATAGTGAGCTAGTGGGACTTCTCATTTGAAATGTCTGGTTTATAACTAGAAATCCTACGATAGGAAGTTTATCTTTTCTAAAGACATAGGTAGTTTTTCAAAGATTTAAATTTCTAATACATCAGTTAGATAAATATTTATTGACCTTTTCAAATTATAAATTAATTTTACACTACTTCTTTTGGGCTTCCCTGGTGACTCAATGGTAAAGAATCTGCCTGCAATGCAGGAGATGCAGGTTCAATCCCTGGGTTGGGAAGATCACCTGGAAAAATGTATGGCAACCCACTCCAGTATTCTTGTCTGGGAAATTCCATGGACAGAAGAGTCAGACATAAGCTAGTGACGAAACCACCATTGCCACTACTTCTTTTTCCTTTTGACCGTGTTAATGAAATAATAAACTACTTTGAAGAGTCAGCTTTAAGATTTGTAAAGCAAAACTTAAAAGATTGTATAATTTATTTAGGTAGGAGATTAAATTTTGCCTACTTCCCTTTAAGATTGAAGGCGATATTTATTATAACAGCCTAGATGGGGAAACAGTGAAAAGAGTATCAGATTTTTTGGGGGGCTCCAAAATCACTGCAGATGCTGACTGCAGCCATGAAATTAAAAGACACTTACTCCTTGGAAGAAAAGTCATGACCAACCTAGATAGCATATTCAAAAGCTGAGACATTACTTTGCCAACAAAAGTCCATCTACTTTGGCCGCCTCATGCAAAGAGTTGACTCATTGGAAAGGACTCTGATGCTGGGAGGGATTGGGGGCAGGAGGAGAAGGGGATGACAGAGGATGAAATGGCTGGATGGCATCACCGACTTGATGGACGTGAGTCTGAGTGAACTCCGGGAGTTGGTGATGAGGGAGGCCTGGCGTGCTGCGATTCGTGGGGTTGCAGAGTCGGACACGACTGAGCGACTGAACTGAACTGAACTGAAGCATTATCACTGAGACAGGAGTAAATTACTTACATTTTGAGATACAGCAATGCGTCCCTGTGCATGTGTGCTCAATCTTTCAGTTGTGTCTGACTTTCCAACTCCACGGACTGTAGCCTGCCAGGCTCCTCTGGCCATGGGATTTCCAAGCAAGAATCCTGGAGTGGATTGTCACATATGGAATCCACATCTCCTGTGCTGGCAGGCAGATTCTGTATCCCTGAGCCACCTGGGAAAACTCAATCCTTTAATGCTACCTTTTATCTTTTGTGATGTTTCTATCCCGAGAGCATCGTTGCAACTCTCTCAAGTAAACTGATGAATTTCTTTTTCAGTTATAGCTGGTGCTAGCGCTAAAGAGGAGAAGGCAATGGCATCCCACTCCAGTACTCTTGCCTGGAAACTCCCATGGACGGAGGAGCCTGGTAGGCTGCAGTCCAGGGGGTCGCTGAGTCAGACACGACTGAGCGACTTCACTTTCACTTTTCACTCTCATGCATTGGAGAAGGAAATGGCAACCCACTCCAGTGCTCTTGCCTGGAGAATCCCAGGGATGGAGGAGCCTGGTGGCTGCCATCTGTGGGGTCGCACAGAGTCGGACACGACTGAAGCGACTCAGCAGCAGCAGCAGTAAAGAACCTGCTTCCCAAAACAAGAGACATAAGAGACACAGGTTTGATCCTTGGATTGGGAAGATCCCCTGAAGAAGGGCATGGCAACCCACTCCAGCATTCTTGCGTGGAGAATCCCCATGAACAGAGGAGCCTTGCAGGCTACAGTCCACTGGGTCTCAAAGAGTTGGACATGACTGACGACTTACCACACACATTATTTCAAATAGTAAAATTAAGTAACTTTTTATTATTAAAGTTAACTCTAAATAGAAATTTAAATAGGAGAATGCATATGTACAATTAAAATTAAAAGAAAAATCCTCATTTCTTGGATTACTAATAAAATCTGTCTCTTATACACATCTAATGATCAAAATTCTCCAAGCCAGGCTTGAACTGTACGTGAGCAGTGAACTTCCAGATGTTGAAGCTGGTTTTAGGAAAGGCAGAGGAATCAGAGATCAAATTGCCAACATCCACTGGATCGTGGAAAAAGCAAGAGAGTTCCAGAGAAACATCTATTTCTGCTTTATTGACTATGCCAAAGCCTTTGACTGTCT
>SJYT01021857.1:2285-17777 GCA_006410635.1 Cephalophus harveyi | reverse complement strand
TCCTATGGTCGTAAACATTGTTTTATATCTTCATGTTATACTTTATTTTATACAAATGTTTTCATAAAAGTAAAATGTAAAGTTTCCAAAAATGATTTCAATATGTGATATTTACAGGATATAATGTGTATTTGAATAAAATATTATGAATAAAAAAATTTAAGCTGTCTGATAAAAGGAAACTAGGTTGGTTAAAATTTTTTTCTTGCAAATACAGGATGAAAAATCTCATTTATTCAGGATTGTTATTACTTCAGAATTTGTGACAATTAGGGCAATGACTAGATTGAAATTTATAGTTATATTATCATCAAAGAAAAATTTTACTCTTTAACATAGTCTACTTTTTCTTATATTTTTCTCACGTTTTAAATATACTTTTGTGTTATTAAACATCAATGCTGCTGCTCAGTCACTTCAGTCGTGTCCGACTCTGTGTGACCCCATAGATGGAAGCCCACCAGGCTCCCCCATCCCTGGGACTCTCCAGGCAAGAACACTGGAGTGGGTTGCCATTTCCTTCTCCAGTGCATGAAAGTGAAAAGTGAAAGTGAAGTCGCTCAGTCATGTCTGACTCTTCGCGACCCCCTGGACTGCAGCCTACCAGGCTCCTCCGTCCATGGGATTTTCCAGGCAAGAATACTGGAGTGGGGTGCCATTGCCTTCTCCAGTAAACATCAATAGGACCCTTGAAATATGATTTATGTTTAAGCAATTTAAGTAGATGATATAGATGATGAAAAAGCTCTTAATTTGTTCATAATGGATGCACTATCACTAGTTACTTCTCCTTTGGTTTATTCCACAAATAAAACTGCGGTCCCCTAAAGGAAGGAGGGAGACTTCTATTTGTGAAGTCCATTACACATATGCTCAGAGTGCTCACGTGCTCAGCTGTGTCCGACTCTTTGTGACCCCACAGAATCTATTCTTAATGGCTAGTTCAAAAACATTTATCAAGGGGTATTCCTTTGAACAGTACTGTGTTAGTCTTTAGGGGACCCAACAATGAACTAGATAAAACCTATGGATCAAGGTATTACTATTATTCTAATGGTGAACCAATGTAATAAATATGTTTACTTTGTGTCTGTCCCCAGTTGTGTCCAACTCTTTGTGACCCCATGACTGTAGCCTGCCAAGCTACTCTGTCCAAGGCAAGAATACTGGAGTAGGCTGCCATTTCCTACTCCAGGGGATCTTCCCGATTCAAGGATCTAACCTGAGTCTCTTACATCTTCTGCACTGGCAGGCAGATTCTTTACCACTGTGCCTCCCAAGAAGCCCCTATGTTTACTTTATCTACTCATAAAGCCATCCACAAAAATTCACAGGAGTGCTGCCAATCCAATAGTGACGGCAGTCAGAAATAACAACAGGTGTGATGAAAGGACCTCTTAGGAAGGAAATTAACAATGCAAAAGTTGTTGCTCCATTATTGTATTTTTCTCTTAATAAAGTATATATTTAGTTCACATTCTAGGGTCAAACTGTTTGTACTCAAATCTAATCTGTACAACATTCCACCTGTATGTCCTTGAGGGCTTTATTAACTTTAAAAAAAATTAATTTACAGGACTATGCTAGCTTCAAATATACAACAGTCCAATACTTTACATATGCTATTTCATTTAATGTTATTATAAAATATTAACTATATTCCCTGTACTGTACAATATACTTTATTGTGTCTTAGTTTTCTCATCTGTAAAGGAAGTGGTAACATTTCCTGGGTTGCAAAGACTAACGAGACACTACAAATTCTAAATAAAAAACTGATATAAGTTTTAACAGATGGCAAGTTTTCAAAAAATGCTGGCTACTATCATCATCACTATCATGTAAACAGTTAAGAAAATATTTATTATCTGTACAGTATACTGGCTCTCTCAATAAATTGTGCTGAAAACTTGAGATCTGGGCTAGGAGCAAGTCTTAGGAAATTTACAATGTGTGAATAGTGAGAGAACTCAAGAGAGATTTAAAACTCAGGATGTATGTGTTTACCTTTCAAGAGACCCAGGACCATAGAGTTGTCTTCAGATCATATAAGTCAGACACAATGGGGCTGACTGCCCAGTGGAGAGATTTACATTTCAAAACGTTTAAGTGAAAACCCATTATCCTTTCTTCCCATCTGCAAAGAACAGAAAATTTTCTCCTTCCTTTTTGGGATACGTAGGGAAGGTAGCTGTCCTTTTCTACAGTATATAGGCAGAAAAAAATCCATTTACTTTTATCCCCTATGGAGTGCAAGGTCCCTTATATAGTTAATCTTACCATTTGTCTTTCATTGTGTACTTTACCAATAAACTCCAGGATAAAAGAGGTCAGCACAATTATTGATGACTGTTAATGACTACATCTGTCTTTAATCCAGAACATCTTGGGTGCATACTCGGGATAAAATTAATAATTATGTTTTTTAACAACCCAACAATCATCATCACCACCAACAATATCATCATTATCATTATGATGGCAGGAAACAGCTACAATCTAGCTGCTAGATTTGCAAAAACCTAGCTTTCTTTCTTCCTGGGTGCAGAGTTAGAGTATAACTCCCAGCCTCTGTTGCACATCAGTACAGCCATGTGACTAGGTTTTGGCCAACAGAATATGGACACAAGTGAATGCCTCCTCTAGGCCAGGTCTGGCCTCACCTAGAGCCAGACATCCTGGGATGAGAAGTCAAGTGGGCCTTAGGAAGCATCACTAGGAACAAAGCTAGTGGAGGTGATGGAATCCCAGTTGAGCTATTTCAAATTCAAAAATATGATGCTGTGAAAGTACTGCACTCAATATGCCAGCAAATGTGGACAACTCAGCAGTGGCCAGAGGACTGGAAAAGGTCAGTTTTCATTCCAATCCCAGAGAAAGGCAATGCCAAAGAATGCTCAGATTATCACACAATTACACTCATCTCACTTGATAGCAAAGAAATGTTTTCTGAAGCATCACTTTTTCCACTTTTATAATAAAGAAACATTTTTTAAAAATCTAAAATCAAACATTTAAACTTTTGACCTTTTCCGAAATGACAAAATAATCAGAGAAAAAGACCACCTCATTTTGTCAATTATGAATTCTTCTTATGGGTTATAGATCCAGGAAGATGTAGACTGAGCGGTAGAGAAGGAGTAAAGCACCATCTGGCAGACAGAGAATTCATACACAGTAAGAGCCTTGACTTCATAAATGAAGTATATGTTTCACCTCAGAATAAGAATTCACTTTATATTGAATATAAAGGTATGCCTCCTAAATATTCAACTTTTTTTTTGAATTCACAAGGGCCATATTTTATTGTTTTCAGATCAAATAAAAATAACAACATGGCTTCCCATGGTGACTCTGATATAGAATCTGCGTGCCTATGCAGGAGACACATGTTTGATCCCTGGTCCAGAGGCACCACAAGTACTAAGCCTGTGCTCTAGAGCCCGGGAGCTGCACCTAGGAAAGCCCACATGCCCTAGACCCTGTGCTCCTCAAGTGAAGTCCCAACAGTGAGAAGCCCGAGCACCCCAGTGAGAGTAGCCCCTGCTCGCCGCAACCAGAGAAAAGCCCGCGCGGCAATGAAGACCCAGCACAGCCAAAAATAAATACATTAAAAAAAATAACAAAACATGTAGATATATACTTTTTTCATTTGCAAATTTAAAAGACAGACTTAATTGATTATGCTCACACCTCCTGTCCAAAGCTGACTGATTGCTACCACACAGTCGATCCATTTCTGTAATGTGTTCCTATGTCACTAGATATTATCACACTCCTTGAGAATATGCACAGAAGAGCTACACACCTTCCTTTCAAAGGCTCTACGTACCAGGGCAGTGGTGAGTCACTGTGGCATTTCTATCCCTCTGGCACTTCTCTCAGTCAATAGCAATGTTAAGTAACAGCAGGTGTTTCCTTCACATTCATTGATTCAACCATGAATCAGACTCTCATTATCTTAGGCCCGAGTTACAGACTCTAACTCTGAACTCCCCTTCACTGTTCAATCTTAATATGATTTTGTGATATTGTGATTTATTATAAGAAATGTATATTTTATATTTGTTGCCAGTTTTGGTTCACAGGTCCCCAAACCCTTGAAATTTCCTAAGTGTAGAAAGTGATAAAGGTGTCTGTTGTTTTGTTAATGATGTGACTTTTGGAAAGCATTTAAGTCCACTCCCTGACCTCTAGGGAGGGGAGGGGAGCTGAGATTGAAACTACTGCTAGTGGCCAATGACTTAATCAATCATGTCTATATACCAATGGGCATGATTAGTAAGTCATACCTAAGCATTAATAGGCATGATTAACAGTAAACTTTCATAAAAAACAAAAGCACATGATCTGGACAGCTTCTGGGCTGGTGATCACAGAGAAATCTGGAGGAGACTGGAGTACATGAAGAGGATATGGAGGCTCAACGCCTCTTCCCATGCACATTGCCTTATACACCTCTTCCACCTGACTGTTCCTGAGTTATAGCCTTTTACAATAAATCAATAATCTAATAAATCAAATATTTCTTTGAGTTCTGAGAGCCACTCTAGCAAATTAATTGAACCCATGAAGGTCACGGTAACCAACCTACATCCAGTTAGTCAGAAGAACAGATAACAACTGGGCTTGTGAATGGCATCTGAAACCCAAAAAGAGGGTCAATAGAACTCCCAATCTAAAGCCCATAGTTCAGAAGCACAGGTATTATAATAATCTGAACTTGCAACTGGCACCTGAAGGTGAAGGTGGATGAGGTAGGGGGAGTAGTCTTTACTGAGCCCTTAACCTGTGGATCTGGTGCCATCTCCAAGCAGGTAGTATCAACATTCAGTTGAATTCTCAGACACTCTGCTTGTGTCCAAGAACTGCTCGTTTTCCCTGGTGGTCCAGTGGTGAAGAATCTGCCTGCAATGCATGAGATGCAGTTTCAATCCCTGGATCGGGAAGATCCCCTGGAGAAGGAAATGGCAACCCACTCCAGTATTCTTGCCTGGGAAATCTCATGGACAGAGAGGCCTGGGGGGCTACAATCCATGAGTCCTGCCTCCAATTTGGTTGGAAAGAAAGTGACCCCTGTAAAATTAGAATTATGAGAGAATGAAAGAACACAATTCAGTTTGTAGGAAGTCAGGTCCCATGATATGTGAGTGACACACGAACTTTCTTTCACCTCCACTGATGGTGTTATTTTCACTTAAAATGTTTTTCCTTTATAAATTTGAGCATGTTCAAATTTTTCTTCAGTGTTTGAAACATTTTAGAATTTTTTTACTTATATAACAAAATCTAGCACTTGCATTGGGAAAAGACAATGGCACCCCACTCCAGTACTCTTGCCTGGAGATCCCAGGGACGGGGGAGCCTGGTGGGCTTCCGTCTATGGGGTTGCGCAGAGTCAGACACGACTGAAGCGACTTAGCAGCACTTACATTTTACATTCAAAACAATTAGAAAAATAGAGGTAACTGGAAAATATTTTCCTTAAAGTTAAAACTTAAATATAACTCCAATTGAAAGTGTCACTAACAGTAAATGGGACAGTGGACAATTTAAAATCAAGATGCTGAAAGAAGAAAATTAGGCCAAGGGAATTTTCTGTTTACTAAGATTTCACCAGTTTTAAGGGACTTGATATTGAAATAAACACAACATCTTAACTGAAGGTTGACAACTGAACATATATAAATGTTTAGATTAACTCTTTAATAAACTGCATGGCTTTTCTTTCATAGTGTCAATTAAATCATTCATGATTAATGACTTAAGAAAAATTCCAAGATAAGCAGCTAAAGACTCTGTGATAGACTGACTAATGCTGCTGCTGCTGCTGCTGCTGCGTCGCTTCAGTCATGTTGGACTCTGTGCGACCCCATAGACGGCAGCCCACCAGGCTCCCCCGTCCCTGGGATTCTCCAGGCAAGAACACTGGAGTGGGTTGCCATTTCCTTCTCCAATGCATGAAACTGAAAAGTGAAAGTGAAGTCACTCAGTCGTGTCCGACTCTTCACGACCCCCTGGACTGCAGCCTACCAGGCTCCTCCGCCCATGGGATTTTCAAGGCAACAGTATTGGAGTGGGGTGCCATTGCCTTCTCTGAGGCTGACTAATAACTGCCAACAATATCTAGGTTCTAATATCTGAAGCCTGTGAGTCTTAACTTTTTTGAAAAAAGTGATTTTGCATAGGTGATTAAGGATTTTGAGATCAGCCTAGATTATCTGGTTGTGCCCTAAATTTAGTCAGGTGTGTTATAAAAGAGGAGGCAGAGTGCAACAGCACTAGAGAGACAAGGGTAATGTGACTACTGAAGTAAGATGAAACTCTGCTGGTTTTAAAGATGAAGGAAGGGACCAGCCACTCAGAAGTGCAAAGAATACTACTCTAAGAAGTTGGAGAAGCAAGATACAGATTCTCTCCTTAGAGCCTTGAAGAAATCATAATGCTGCTAACACTAGACACCAAGTTGGCATTCACTAATCACTAGAAATTTTCTTTCCTAACTATTTGTGTGGCCAGACATTATTAGTTTCATGAATTATTGACTGTAAAACTAAAATATATGGAATAGTAATAAAGCCAGATACATTTTCCTTTATATAATTTCTCCAATTTTTTCCACCCCTAGTATAGACTCATCTCACTATGCTAGAAAAATCAGTGTAGATTCAGCCAAGATATACAACACCTGCCAGATATGCTTGGGTTCTTTGGATGATAGCATTGAGCAGGTAGGCAAAGGTGAAGTGGTGGATGCCATTAATTTAAAATAGATGGAAATCTTAGTATACATCATTGAATTTGTACTCTCCAAATGCTTAGGTTTAAAAGTCAGTAATCCAGGCAGAGAAAGGTGCAAAGACACTTAAATGGATCTAAAATTTTCTTTAGGAGAAAAGATGTGCTCTAGAAAAAGTAAACACTTGTAACAAGGAAATCAAAAGGGGCATCAATTTTACAAGAAGCAGTCTTGAGAGATTTTCTGTGGCCTGACATACAAATGACCTGGAGGAAAGTAAAACACAAAGTAAAATGGAACAAAAGAAATTGCCTGTAAATGAACTTGATCACTTTCTCAAGTAGACAGTGTTATCAGGTTGATTGGGAACTTGTTTCTGGCTCTGCTAATTTGCAGAACACTAATTTTACCAGGGAAAAGCATAAAATCTCCAGTGCTGGGAAGTACAGATGCATTTATTTTTTGAACTTGCAGAATTGTTTTGAAATATTATCACACAGAATTCTAAATGCTCAAATGACCATGTAGAAATTACAATGCACACTTGGCTCAAATCCCTTACTCTTTTAAACACATTTCTTTAGTTAAATAGATTATTAATTCTAAAATCCAGTGAAGTGACAGGTAATGAAATGAGGTAACTTTATGTAAGGGAGACTAATGCAAAGGTTGCTTAAATTCAGTGTAAAGAACATTTGATATGTGAAGGCTGGAAGATTATTTGAACAATTAAATCTTTATTGCATTCACCAATAGTTACCTGAGGTTAGTGATCTTATTTTCCATAAATAAGGACAAGGCAAGGCAGAGCTTTCATTTGCAAGAAAATGAGCTAGATAAAAATCTTATTAGGAATGCTCTCCAGCTTGAACTGCAACCAAAGAGCTCAACAGTGCTTGTCAAGAAGACAGTGAGGGCTCCAGTCTTTATTAGCTTTGCAGGTCAAACACAGAGCCTGCTGTGACTGAATAATGAAGAAATTCATCCAATTGTTTTAAGACGTTTGTATTGTGTTCTTTAGGTTTAGCTTCAATAGTCCCCTGCACATTTTGGAAAACAACTTGCAGTTATTCACCTTTCTTTGTTGTCATTAGGGTTGCATCATTTCTGGAAATACTTTTGAAGAGGCAACAAAGACATATATCAAGATTTGATGTTTGACAAATGACTATGAACAGCTATATGAATATATTTTAGTATTCTGGTACTGTAGAGTTAATGAGTAGTGTGTCCACTACAGGCATCCCTGTCAGCTCAGCTGGTAAAATAATACACCTGCCAATACAGGAGACCTGGGTTTGATCCCTGGGTTGGGAAGATCTCCTGGAAAAGGGAATGGCTACCTACTCCAGTATTTCAGCCTGGGGAATAATAATTCCATGGACAAAGGAGCCTGGTGGGCTACAGTTCATGGGATGCAGAGAGTCAGATATGACTAATGGAATAACACTAACTAATGAAGAAAGTAGGGAAAACCATTCGACCATTCAGGCATGATCTAAACCAAATCCCTTATGATTATACAGTGGAAGTGAGAAATAGATTTAAGGGACTAGATCTGATAGATAGAGTGCCTGATGAACTATGCAATGAGGTTCATGACATTGTACAGGAGACAGGGATCAAGATCATCCCCATGGAAAAGAAATGCAAAAAAGCAAAATGGCTATCTGAGGAGGCCACACAAATAGCTGTGAAAAGAAGAGAAGTGAAAAGCAAAGGAGAAAAGGAAAGATATAGACATCTGAATGCAGAGTTCCAACAAATAGCAAGAAGAGATAAGAAAGCCTTCTTCAGCGATCAGTGCAAAGAAAGAGAGGAAACAACAGAATGGGAAAGACTAGAGATCTCTTCAAGAAAATTAGAGATACTAAGGGAACATTTCATGCAAAGATGGGCTCCATAAAGGACAGAAATGGTATGAACCTAACAGAAGCAGAAGATATTAAGAAGAGGTGGCAAGAATACACAGAAGAACTGTACAAAAAAGATCATCACGACCAAGAAAATCACGATGGGATGATCTATCACCTAGAGCCAGACATCCTGGAATGTGAAGTCAAATGGGCCTTAAAAGCATCACTAAGAACAAAGCTAGTGGAGGTGATGAAATTCCAGCTGAGCTATTTCAAATCCTAAAATATGATGCTGTGAAAGTGCTGCACTCAATATGCCAGCAAAAGTGGAAAACTCAGCAGTGGCCACAGGACTGGACAAGGTCAGTTTTCATTCCAATCCCACAGAAAGGCAATGCTAGTTAGAACTGGACATGGAACAACAGACTGGTTCCAAATAGGGAAAGGAGTACGTCAAGGCTGTATATTGTCACCCTGCTTATTTAACTTATATGCAGAGTACATCATGAGAAATGCTGGGCTGGATGAAGCACAAGCTGGAATCAAGATTGCTGGGAGAAATATCAATAACTTCAGATATGCAGATGACACCACCCTTATGGCAGAAAGTGAAGAAGAACTAAAAAGCCTCTTGATGAAAGTGAAAGAAGAGAGTGAAAAAGTTGGCTTAAAGCTCAACATTCAAAAAATGAAGATCATGGGATCTGGTCCCATCTCTTCTGGCAAATAGATGGGGAAATAGTGGAAACAGTGTCAGACTTTATTTTTTGGGCTCCAAAATCACTGAAGATGGTGACTGCAGCCATAAAATTAAAAACGCTTACTCCTTGGAAGGAAAGTTATGACCAACCTAGATAGCATATTGAAAAATAGGGACATTATTTTGCCAACAAAGGTCCATCTAGTCAAGGCTATGGTTTTTCCAGTAGTCATGTATGGATGCAAGAGTTGGACTGTGAAGAAAGCTGAGCACTGAAGAATTGATGCTTTTGAACTGTGGTGCTGGAGAAGACTCTTGAGAGTCCCTTGGACTGCAAGGAGATCCAACCAGTCCATTCTAAAGGAGATCAGCCCTGAGTGTTCTTTGGAAGGAATAATGCTGAAGTTGAAACTCCATTACTTTGGCCACCTCATGCAAAGATCTGACTCATTGGGAAAGATTCTGATGCTGGGAGGGATTGGGGGCAGGAGGAAAAGTTGATGACAGAGGATGAGATAGCTGGATGGCATCACCGACTCAATGGACGTGAGTTTGAGTGAATTCTGGGAGATGGTGATGGACAGGGAGGCCTGGCGTGCTGCAATTCATGGGGTCAGAAAGAGTCAGACACAACTGAGCAACGAACTGAACTGAATGTAAATTTACATAGAAGGAAATGCTTATCTGCTTTTTACCTTGTTTCTTATACTCAAGTGGACTACAAGCACTTCAGGGAACCCTGTAAAACACCTGCAAAAGGCTGGAGTCACAAGTTCAAGTTATTTTAGAGGCTGGGTTTCATGGAATCTATAGCAATATGAAGACATGCCTTGCTGCTGCTGCTGCTGCTGCCGCTAAGTTGCTTCAGTTGTGTCCGACTCTGTGCGACCCCATAGATGGCAGCCCACCAGACTCCCCCATCCCTGGGATTCTCCAGGCAAATGGAGTGGGTTGCCATTTCCTTCTCCAATGCATGAAAATGAAAAGTGAAAGTGAAGTTGCTCAGTCGTGTTCAACTCTTTGCGACCCCATGGACTGCAGCCTACCAGGCCCCTCCGTCCATTGGATTTTCCAGGCAAGAGTATGGTGTGGGGTGTCGTCGTCTTCTCCAGAAGACATGCCTTAGCTGAAGACAAATTTTACTTTAATTCTGTTGACCAAAGAAAGGATACTATGTGTCAGTTTGGGGTCACTATTCTGGGACTTCTCTCACAGAAGCTACTTTTCAGGATTTGTTGACAACATCTAAGCATACATTCCATAATTAGATCTAAATACCAATTATGCATAATTCATAGTACATAGAGTATTCTGAAGAAAATTCCTATTAGGAAAAATGGTTAGAAAGCCTTAGGAACTCAGCCAAGGAATAGATACTTGTCCAATGAGAGGATTTCTTTGAATCACACCAGACCACTCCACTTAGGCTGAGCAGAAATGTTCACCTCTTGCTAATGCTAGTTCTTGTTACAAACACTAATATTAAACTGGGACTCTGTTTCTGTACTTCAAGTAAAGTTTTTACTACTGAAGTTTTATCTTCAAGTTCTTTAACTGAAAACCATACACAATCTATGTTTTGGATACAGCAAAAACTGTTCTTGAAGAGAAGTTCATGATACCATCCTTTCTCAAAAATAAGAAAAATTTCAGATAAAAAACCTAACCTACCATCTGAAAGAATTAGTAAAAGAAGAACAAAAAACCTTAAAATCAGTAGAAGGAAGGAAATGACAGCGATTTTTTAAAAAACAGGGAAATAATCAATAAAAACAAGAGCTGGTTCTTTGAGTGTTAGACACTCAGTCATGTCCAACTCTTTGTGACCCCATGAACTGTAGCGCACTAGGCTCCCCTGTCCATGGATTTCTCCAGGCAAGAATAACTATAGTGGGTTGCCATTTCTTTCTCCAGGGGATCTTCCTGACCCAAGGATCAAATCCAGGTCTCCTGCATTGCAGACAGATTCTTTGTCATCTGAGCAAAACTAACAAATCTCTGACCAGGCTCACCAAGAAGAGAGAGAGGACTCAGATAAACAAAATAAAAATGAAAGAGGAGAGATAACAACCAATACAACAAATACAAAAAGCCCATAAGAGAATACCATGAACAAATATCTGCCAACAAATTGGACAACACAGAAATGGTTAACTTTCTAGAAACATATGCATGCTAAAACTGAATCAAGAATAAATAGATAACTTGAACAGACCTATCTCTAGAAGTGAAATAGAATCTGTAATTAACAAACAAACAAACAAAACCTCCCTGTAAACAAAAGTTCGGAACCAAATGGTTTCACTGGGAAATTTTACCAAACTTACAAAAAAGAATTTATATTGATCCTTCTCAAAGTCTTCCAAAAGGCTGGATAAGAGGGAACACTCCAAAGTCATGAAGTCACCCTGATACCATAACCAGACAAAGACATTACCAAAAAAGAGTTACAGGCCAAAAACTTTGATGAATATAGATACAAAACTTCTCAACAAAATATTAGAAAATCAAATCCAACAACACATTAAAAAGATCATGTCACAACAAAATCAGATTCATCCCAGGGTCACAAGAATGTTCAACATATGCAAATCAAACAATATGATACATCACATTAACAAAAAGAAAGACATAAATCACATGATCATCTCAATAGATACAGAAAAAGGCACTTGAAAAAATTCAATATCAATTGATGATAAAAACTCTTACAAAAGTGAGTATAGAGGGAACATATTTTGACATAATAAATGCTATTTAAGACAAAGCCACAGATAACAAAATACTCAATGATGAAAGGCTGAAAGCCTTTCCACTAAAATCTGGACTAAGACAAGGATCTCCCCTCTTACCATTTCTATTCAACACAGTATTGGAAGTCCCAGTTATAGCAATCAGACAAGAAAAAGAAGTAAAAGTCATTCAAATCAAAACAGGGAAGCTAAAATTGTCACTTTGTGCAAATGACATGATACTCTATATAGAAAACCCTAAAAAATCCACACAGAAACTACTAGAACTGATTAAATGAATTCAGCAAGGTAGGAGTATACAAGATTAACATATAGAAATCAGTTGCATTTGTTTACACTAACAATGAAATATTAGAAATAGAAAGTAAAAATTCAATCCCTTTTAAAATTGCATCAAAAAATACTCAGGAATAAACTTGACCAAGGAGCTAAAAGATTTACATGCTGAGAACTATAAAACATTAATAAAGAAAACTGAAAATGATTCAAAGAAATGAAAAGATATCCTATGCACTTAGAGTGGAAGAATATTGTTAAAATGGCCATGCTACCTAAAGCAATAGACAGATTAATGTGACACACAGCAAATTACCCACAATATTTTCCAGAGTTAGAACAAATAATCCTGAAATTTATATGAAGTTTATATGGAACCATAAAATTCACAGAATTTCCAAAGCAATTCTGAGGAAAAAAACAAAACAGAAGGTATAACCTGTTTATACTACAAAATATAAATCTTCTGTTTATACTACAATACTCCAAAGCTACACTAATCAAAACATCATGGTATTGGCACAAAACCAACATGTGATCAATGGAATAGAACAGAGAAGCCAGAAATAAATTTATGCACCTATGGTCAATTAATCTTGGACAAAATAGGCACAAATAACCAATGGAGAAAAGACAGTTTTTTCAACAAGCAGTGCTGGGAAAGTTGGATAGCTGCATGTAAGTCAATGAAGATAGAACATACTGTCACATCATAAACTCAAAAGAACTTAATCACTTAAATTTAAGATATGACATCATGAAACTCCTAGAGGAGAACATAGGCAAAATATTCTCTGATGTAATCATACCAGTGTTTTCTTAGGTCAGTCTACCAAAGCAATAGAAATAAAAGCAAAAATTAACAAATGGGACCTAATCAAATGTATACACTTTTGCAGAGCAAATGAAACCATAAACAAAATGAAAAGCCAACCTATGGACTAGGAGAAAATATTTGCAAATAATGTGACTGACAAGGGCTAAATCTCCAAACTATACAAATAGTTCATACAGTTTAATAAAAAAAAAAAAAAGAAAAAAAGCAACCCAATAAAAACATAAGCAGAAAACGTAAGTCGACTTTTCACAAAAATCATACAGATGGCCAAAAAGCACATGAAAAGATATTCAATACTGCTATTTATTAGAGAAATGCCCATCAAAACTAATATAATAAGGTATCACCTCACACTGGTCAGAAAGGCCATCATTAATATGTTAACAAACAATAATGCTGGAGAAGAGTATGGAGAAAAGGAAACTCTCCTACACTGTTGGTAGGAATGTAAATTGGTGCAGCCACCATGGAAAACATTATGGAGGTTCATCAAAAATCTAAAACCAGATTTGCCTTAGGACCTAGCAATCTCACTCCTGGGCATATATCCAGACAAAAGTATAATTCAAAAAGTTACATGCACCCCTATGTTCAGCGCAGCACTATTCACAATAGCCAAGACATGGAAACAACCTAAATGCCCATCAACAGGTGAATGGATAAAGATGTGGTACATATACACAATGGAATATTACTCAGGAATGAAATAATGCCATTTGCAGCAACATGGGTGGACCTCCAGATTATCATATTAAGAGAAGTAAATCAGAAAGAGCTAAACAAATGCTGTATAATATCAGTTATATGTGGAATCTAAAATATGACGCAAATAAATTTACTTATAAAACAGAAACAGACTCACAGACATTGAGAACAGACTTGTGGTTGCCAAGGGGGAGGAGCATGGGGGAGTTTGATTATGAGTTTGGGATTAACAGATGCAAACTATTGTATATATATTATACTATATAGCACAGGGAATAATATTCATTATCCTGTAACAAACCACATAGAAAAAAAACAGAAAAAATATAGAAAAAAATAAACCATATAGAAAAATCAGAAACTAACAGAAACTAACACAACATTGCAAATGAATTATAATCAAATAAAAGATATTTTTAAAAATTCTATAATTACTTCTTCATTACTGTCCAATAGAAGCAAGGTTTGATGCTGTAAAGAGCAATACTGCATAGGAACCTGGAATGTTAGGTCCATGAATCAAGGCAAAATGGAAGTGGTCAAACAAGAGATGACAAGAGTGAATATTGACATTCTAGGAATCAGCGAACTAGGATAGACTGGAATGGGTGAATTTAACTCAGATGACCATTATATCTACTACTGTGGGCAGGAATCCCTTAGAAGAAATGGAGTAGCCATCATGGTCAACAAAAGCATCCGAAATGCAGTACTTGGATGTAATCTCTGAAGCACCAGCCTATGTTCGATACAGGATACAGGATGCTTGGGGCTGGTACACAGGGATGATCCAGAGAGAGGATATGGGGTGGGATGTGGGAGGGGGATTCAGGATTGGGATCTCATATACACCCATGGTGGATTCATGTCAATGTATGGCAAAACCAACACGGTATTGTAAAGTAAAATAAAGTAAAAATTAAAAAAAAAAATGACAGAATGATCTCTGTTCGTTTCCAAGGCAAATCATTCAATATCACGGTAATCCAAGTCTATGCCCCGATCAGTAACGCTGAAGAAACTGAAGTTGAACAGTTCTATGAAGACCTACAAGACTTCTAGAACCAAAAAAAGATGTCCTTTTCATTCTAGGGGACTGGAATGCAAAAGTAGGAAATCAAGAAACACCTGGAGTAACAGGCAAATTTGGCGTTGGTGTACAGAATGATGCAGGGCAAAGGCTAATAGAGCTCTGCCAAGAGAACACACTGGTCATAGCAAACACCCTTTTCCAACAACACAAGAGAAGACTCTACACATGGACATCACCAGACGGTTGACACTGAAATCAGATTGATTATATTCTCTGCAGCCAAAGATGGAGAAGTTCTATACAGTCAGCAAAAACAAGACAGGGAGCTGACTGTGGTCGGGTCATGAACTCCTTATTGCCAAATTCAGACTGAAATTGAAGAAAGTAGGGAAAACCACTAGACCATTCAGGTATGACCTAAATCAAATCCCTTATGATTATAAAGTGGAAGTGAGAAATAGATTTAGGGACTAGATCTGACAGATAGAGTGCCTGATGAACTATGGACTGAGGTTCGTGACACTGTACAGGAGACAGGAATCAAGACCAACCCAAGAAAAAGAAATGCAAAACCACAAAATGGCTGTTTGTG
>SJYT01021849.1:147679-241437 GCA_006410635.1 Cephalophus harveyi | reverse complement strand
CGGAGAAGGCAATGGCACCCCACTCCAGTACTCTTGCCTGGAAAATCCCATGGACGGAGGAGCCTGGTGGGCTGCAGTCCATGGGGTCGCTGAGTCGGACACGACTGAGCGACTTCACTTTCACTTCTCACTTTCATGCATTGGAGAAGGAAATGGCAACCCACTCCAGTGTTCTTGCCTGGAGAATCCCAGGGACGGGGGAGCCTGGTGGGCTACCGTCTATGGGGTCACACAGAGTCGGACACGACTGAAGTGACTTAGCAGCAGCAGCAGTGTAACAACAACTGTTACTCTTATTGTTATTGTTACTGTGGCAGCATTATCATTGACTCAAACAAGTACAAATGCCCACTATGTTGAGAAATCATATTTTAAGTGTTTGGAACAGCTTAAATATTAGTTTAGACTTAGGGAAACTTCATAAGCAGATTCAGACCTTGGAACACTCCTGATTAGATTTTACCACCACAGGAGAAGCCAATGACTTTCTCCCTACCTTCTCTAACTTCATTTCTGGAAAGACTATTCTGTCTACTGTTTATAATCTTGCTCCTCGTAATCATTCTTCCTTGTATTGTCAGGATTCTTCGGCAGAGCATTTGGAATCTCGCAACTGAACTGCACCTGAATTAAAATAATAATAATAATAATAAAGGGGGAGATGTTGGGGGCCAGCGTGAGGAATCCCGCCTGTGACAAGGTCATGCAGAAGGAAGCCTGACAAAATACAAGGACGTGATCAGGTTTCAGGGGTTCCCCCTGGAATTTCCTGAGCATCCACCCCCCCAAAAAAACAAGAATCTGCCAGCCTTTGTACTCTGTTTTTCCACTCTTCTAATATTCTCTGGAAAAATCAAATCAGGGCTTTAGTCTTCTGCATTTGAAAGGGATGTTTCAGTTAAACCCTCTCTGATAACTCTCTAGCCTACCTAAAAGGTTCCCCCAGAACTCTTACAGCTTGTGAATTGCTTACAGCCTCCAACCTCGAGAGGCACAAAGCTTAAAAGAATCTTAAAGAAACAGAGCCTTTTCTAAAGAGTTAAAAATCATATTGGTGACGGGTTTTCACTATTGACTCAATGATTGCTGCCAATCCTCCGTATTCTTTATCTTTTAGGCACCTGGGAGGATGTTAATCAATGTAAACAGAATATGGGAACAGATATATAGTAGTTTTGATGTTAGCAACACTAGACTTTTGAGTTAATTACTTTCCTTTGTTATATATCACTGCACTCCTCTTGTGTCCTTGCTATGTAAGAATGTAACTTTATTTAGTACTTTCTGAGAGTGGCACCAGACTTTGGGAAGATCAACATAAATAAGTCTTCTGGTTGACAAACCCTTATCAGAAAAAAAGACTTAAAATGTTAATTGGCCCTCTGGCTATAAGATGATGTAAATCACCCAAAACTTGTGTATACAATTAGGTATGCAGAGAGAAAAGCCTGGTTTTGCTAAGAGTCAGGGCTGCTGATGCTGCATAATTTTGTACTACCCATTGATCTCTGTGTACAATCAAAAAGGTATAAAAGGCATTTCTGGACAATGGGGGCCGGGCAATCATTGGACTGGTTTCCCCCGTGTCTCCTCTTTACTTTAAGTTCAGGCTGAATTGCCATCTGGGGCGTGGAGGCTCACCAAGTCTACTTACTTGTCCCAGCTTCTAAGATCCTTAAGAGAGAGAGCACAAGGCGGGGCACTCTCTGATATTCAAACGGATGCAGGCAGCCTAACGTAGATGGTGCAAGTTCCTTGTCTGGAACTTTATTGACTTTCCATGTAAACCAAGTTATTCAGCCTCTTTCCTCCACTTAATTTTCCTACTACACTATTTCTTCCTAATCTAATCTTATATTAATAAATAAATAAATTTTTCTCGCCAACACCGTCTCTCCTTTGAATCACCCTGGTTCCACTGGGGCTGGGCCCCAGCAGACACACAAATGTCTCAGTGTACTCCAGATGAACCTGATTTCCCTGCAGTGCCTCGACTGTAACACCAAGGATAGACTCACGCAACGGTGGCACGTGTGACAGCCTTGTGGCACCTCTAGGGAAAGCCACAGATCCCTGTGTCAACTCGACTGGAAGCCTGACAGTGCTACTACAGCTCAGAAGGAAAGCGGACATGCACGTCTCCACTCGAGACGAGGCCTGACTCCCCCTGGAGACTCCAGAGGAATCCCAAGTTCCATGTCAGCACTGGAGAGGAAAACTCAGGTTCTGGCCTCAGCTCCAGATGAGGACTTAGGACCCGGCACCGACTGGAGAGGTATCCTGAGGGGCCCCTTGCAAGTCACATGGAGACTGGCCTTACCTGAGGCCACATAAGCAGTCCCTGAGTTCCCCATCATAACTTGAGAGGGACCTGCCGCAACTCGAGAAAAACCAGGAGGTTCTCCACTCCAGGTGAGATGAGGCCTTATCCTCTGCGGCATCTCGCGGGAAATCACACCTTCCCTCTGGCACCTTGAAAGGGTCCTTCACACTTTTGCTGCAACTCAAGAAGTTCCCCGACATAACCGTCTCCACTCGACAGGAACACCGAAGGTCCCGCCACAACTCAAGGGGAGCCCTGTTGTCCCCTCCTCAGCTCAAGATGAGGGTTCCTTTCCCAGCTTCTTTGGTAAAGGTTTCCCCATGTTCCCGTCACATCTCAGGACTAGGCACTCTCAACAGGAAAGTCGAGAGGAACTCCAGGGTCTGTGCAACCATTTCAAAAGACACCCAAATGTCTCAGTCCACTCCAGATGAACCGGATTTCCTTGCACTGCCTCGACTCTCATTCTGAGTATTGATTCACATCACAGTGGCACGTGTGACGGCCCTGTATCACCTCTAGGGAAAGCCACAGATCCCTGCATCAACTCAACGGGAAGCCTGACACTGCTGCAACTGCTTGGGAGGAAAGCTGATGTGCATGTCTTCACTCAAGACGAGGCCTGACTTCCCTGTGGAGACTCCAGAGGAACCCCAAGAACCATGTCAGCACTGGAGAGGAAACCCCAGGATCTGGCCTCAGCTCCAGATGAGCACTTAGGACCCGGAAAGACTGGAGAGGAATCCCGAGAGACCCCTCCAACTCGCATGGAGACTGGCCTTTCCTGAGGCCACAGGAGCCGGTCCCTGAGGTCCCCGTAGTAACTCGAGAGGGACCTGCTGCAAATCGTGAAAAACCAGGAGATTCTCCCCTCCAGGCGAGATGAGGCCCTTTTCTGCTGCGGCGTCTCGAGGGAAATCACATCTTCCCACTTGGACCTCGAGAGGGTCCTTCACACCCTTTCTGCAACTAAAGAAGTACCCCGACATACCCGACTCAACTTGTGAGAAACCTCGTGGATCTTGCCACAACTCAAGAGTAGCCCCGTTTTCCCCTCCTCACCTCGAGATGAAGGTTCCTTTCCCTTCATCGTCAGGAAAGGTTTCCAGGCATTCCCGTTGCATCTGAGGAGGAGGCACTCTCAACAGGAAATTCGAGAGGAACTCCAGGGGTGGTGCCACCATTCCACAAGATGCCCAAAGTCTCAGTCTACTCCAGATGACCTTATTTCCCTGCACTGCCTCGACTATCACCCCGAATATTGACTCACACCACGGTGGCACGTTTGCAGCCCTGTGGCACCTCGAAGGAAAGGCACATATCCCTGTGTCTACTTGACGGGAAGCCTGACACTGCTGCTACAGCTCGGGAGGAAAGCAGACATGCCTGTCTCCACTCGAGACGAGGCCTGACTCCCCTGTAGAGACTCCAGAGAAACACCAAGATCCATGTCAGCACTGGAGAGGAAGCCTCATGTCCTGGCCTCAGCTCCTGACAGGGACTTAGGACCTGGCACCTACTGGAGAGGAATCCCGAGAGGCCCCTTGTAACTCACATGGAGACTGGCCTTTCCTGAGGCCACACGAGCGAGTCCTGGAGGTCCCCTTCATAACTCGAGAGGGACATGCCGCAACTCGAGAAAAACCAAGAATTCTCCACTCCAGGCGAAATTAGGCCCTTTACCACTGTGGCGTCTCGAGGGAAATCACACCTTCCCTCTAGGACCTCGAAAGGGTCTTTCACATCCTTGCTGCAACTAAAGAAGTTTCCTGACATACTCATCTCCTCTCGAGAAGAACACCGAGGGTCCCGCCACAATTCAAGAGGAATCCAGTTGTCCCCTCCTCAGCTCGTTATGAGGATTCCTTTCCCTGCTTCATTGGGAAAGGATTCCTAGCATTCCCATTGCATTTCAGGAGGAGGCGCTCTCAACAGGAAAGTCGAAAGGAACTCCAGAGGTCATGCCAACATTCTCAAAGACCCCCAAATGTCTCAGTTTACTCCAGATGAACCTGATTTCCCTGCACTGCCTCGGCTGCCCACCCGAGTATCGATTCACACCACGGTGTCACGTGTGACAGCCCTGTGGCACCTCGAGTGAAAGCCACAGATCCCTGTTTCAACTCGACGGAAAGCCTGACATTACTGCAACAGCTCGGGAGGAAAGCAGACATCCATGTCTCCACTCGAGATGATTAGTGACTCTCCTGTGGAGACTCCAGAGGAATCCCAAGATCCATGTCAGCAATGGAAAGGAAACCTCAGGTTCCAGCCTCAGCTCCAGACGAGGACTAAGGACCTGGCACTGATTGGAGAGGAATCCTGAGAGGCCCCTTGCAACTCACATGGAGACTGGCCTTTCCTGAGGCCACACGAGTGGGTCCCTGAGGTCCCCATTGTAACTCGAGAGGGACCTTCCAAAACTCGAGAAAAACCAGGAGATTCTCCCCTCCAGCGAGATGGGGCCCTTTTCTGCTGTGTTGTCTCAAGGGAAATCACACCTTCCCTCTTGGATCTCGAAAGGTTCCTTCACACCCTTGCTGCAACTCAAGAAGTTCCCCGATATACCTGTCTCCACATGAGAGGAACACCGAGTGTTGCGCCACAACTCAGGAGGAGCCCTGTTGTCCCCTCCTCAGCTCGAGATGAGGGATCATTTCCCTGCTTCATTGGGAAAGGATTCCCGGCATTCCCATCACATCTCAAGAGGAGGCGCTCTCAACAGGAAAGTGGAGAGGAAATCCAGGGGTTGTGCCACCATTCCCAAAGATGCCCAAATGTCTCAGTCCACCCCAGATGAACAGGATTTCCCTACACTGCCTCGACTGTCACCCCGAGTATCGACTCACATCATGGTGGCATGTGTGACATCCCTGTGGCACCTCGAGGGAAAGCCACAGATCCCTCTGTCACTCGAAGGTAAGACAGACACTGCTGCTACATCTTGGGAGGAAAGTGGACGTGCATGTCTCCACTCGAGATGAGGAGTGACTCCCCTGTGGAGACTCTGGAGGAGCCCCAAGATCCATGTCAGCACTGGAGAGGAAACCTCGGGTTCTGACTTCAGCGTCAGACGGGGACTGAGGACCCGGCAACGACTGGAGAGAAATCCCGAGAGGCCCCTTGTAAATCTCAAGGATATTGGCCTTTCCTGAGGCCACACGAGCAGGTTCCTGAGGTCCCCATCAAAACTCGAGAGGGACCATGCCACAACTCGAGAAAAACCAGGCGATTCTCCCCTCCACACGAGATGAGGCCCTTTTCCACTGTGGCGTCTCGTGGGAAATCACACTTTCCCTCTTGGACCTCAAAAGGGTCCTTCAAACCCTTGCTGCAACTCAAGAAGTTCCCCGATATAACCGTTTCCCCTCGAGAGGAACCCCGAGGGTCCCGGCACAACTCAAGAGGAGCCCCGTTGTCCCTTCCTCAGCTCGAGATGAGGGTTCCTTTCCTTTCTTCATCGCTAAAGGATTCCCGGCGTTCTCATCACCTGTCAAGTGGAGGTGCTCTCAACAGGATAGATGAGAGGAACTCCAGGCATCGTGCCACCATTCCAAAAGAACCCCAAATGTCTCAGTCCACTCCAGAGAAACCTGATTCCCCTGCACTTCCTCGACTGTCACCCCGAGTATCGACCCACACCATGGTGGCAGTTGTGACAGCCCTGTGGGAAAGCCTCGAGGGAAAGCCACAGATCCCTGTGTTAACTTGATGGGAAGCCTGACACTGCTGCTACAGCTAGGGAGGAAAGTGAACATGCATGTCTCCACTCGAGACGAGGCCTGACTTCCCTGTGGAGACTCCAGAGGAGCCCCTAGATCCAAGACAGCACTTGAGAGGAAACCTCAGGTTCTGGCATGAGCTCCAGACGAGGACTTCGGACCCGGCACAAACAGCAGTGGAATCGCGAGAGAGCCTCTCACAACTCGCATGGACACTGGTCTTTCCTTAGGCCACATGAGTGGGTCCTGAGGTCCCTGTCATAACTCGAGAGGAACCTGCTGCAACTCGAGGAAAACCGGTAGCTTCTCCTCTCCAGGGGATATGAGGCCCTTTTCCACTGCAGGGTCTCAAGGGATATCACACCTTCCCTCTTGAACCTAGAAAAGGTTCTTCACACCCTTGCTGCAACTCAAGAAGGTCCCCAACATACTCGTCTCCACTCGAGAGGAACACAGAGGGTCCCGCCACAACTCAAGAGGAGCCCCCTTTCCCCCTCTCCGCTTGAGATGAGGGATCCTTTTCCTGCTTCATTGGGAAAGGATTCCCGGCATTCCTGTCACATCTCAAGAGGAGGCATTCTCCACAGGACTGTTGAGAGGAACACCATGTGTCGTTCCACCATTCCAAAAGACCCCCAAATGTCTCAGTCCACTCCAGAAGAATCTGATTTCCCTGCACTGCCTCGACTGTCACCCCGAGTATCAACTCACACCACGGTGGCACGTGTGACAGCCCTGTGGGAAAGCCTTGAGGGATAGCCATAGATCCTTTTGTCAACCCGACAGGAAGACTGACACTGCTGCTACAGCTCGGGAGGAAAGCGGGCGTGCCTGTCTCCACTTGAGACCGGGCCTGACTTCCCTGTGGAGACTCCAGAGGAACCCCAAGATCAAAGTCAGCACTGGAGAGGAAACCTCAGGTGCCGGGGTCAGCCCTGGTGGATCCAGGGAATTCAAAGTGTGGACGGCATTGGAGAGGAAAGACTTACTTATTTATTAATATAGAAATATAAGAATAGATTAGGAAGAAATAGTGTAGTAGGAAAATTAAGTGGAGAAAGAAGGCTGAATAACTTGGCTTGCGGGGAAGACCAATGAAATCTCAGGACAAGAGATTTGCACCGTCTACGTGGGGCCACCAGCATCTGTTTGAATATCAGAAAGTGCCCCGCCTTGGGCTCTCTCTCTTACGGATCTTAGAAGCCAGGACAATAAGTAGACATGTTGGGCCGCTCCGGTCCAAATGGGAATTCAGCCTGAAATTAGACTAAAGAGTAGAGGGAGGGAGAGGGCGAAAGAGAGAGACACACACACATGGGGGAAACCGGTCTAGCAACTAGCTCCAACTCCTATTGTCTGGAGAAGCCTTTTATACCTTTTTGATTGTACATAGAGATCAATGGGTAATACAAAATTATGCAGTGTTAGCAGCCCAGACTCGTATCAAAATCAGGCTTTTCTCTCTGCATACCTAATTTTATTCACAAGTCTTAGGTGATTTACATCATCTTATAGCCCAAAGGGCCAATTAAGATTTTACAGCCTTTGTCCGATAAGGGTTTGTCAGTCAGAAGACTTATTTGTGTTGATCTTCCTAAAGTCTGGTGCCACTCTCAGAAAACACTAAATAAAGTTACATTCTTACATAGCAAAGATACAGCAACTTATAGCAAGTAAAAGGAGTACAGTCATTTACAACAAAAGAAAAGCAATTAACTCAAAAGTCTAGTGTTGCTAACATCAAAACTACTATATATCTGTTCCCATATCCTGTTTACATTGATTAACATCCTCCCAGGCGCCTAAAAGATAAAGAATATGGAGGTCTGGCAGGAATCATTGAGTCAACAGTGAAAACTTGTCACCTATATGATTTTTAACTCTTTAGAAAAGGCTCTGTTTCTTCAAGATGCGTTTAAGCTTTGTGCCTTTCGCAGTTGGGGGCTGTAAGCAATTCACAAGCTGTAAGAAGTCTGGGGAACCTGTTAGGAAATCCAGAGAGCTATCAGAGGGGGTTTAACTGAAACATCCCTTTCAAATGCAGAAGACTAAATCCCTGATTTGACTTTTTCAAGAGAATATCATAAGAGTGGAAAAGCAGAGAACGAAGGCCAGCACATTCTTTTTTTTGGAGGGGTGGATGCTCAGGAAATTCCACGGGGAACCCATGAAGCTTGATCTCGTCCTTGCATATGTCAGGCTTCCTTCCGCATGACCTTGTCACGGGCGGGATTCCTCAAGCTGGCTCCAGGCACTCAGGTTCTGGCCTCGGCCCCAGACGAGGACTTAGGGCCCGGCACTGACTGGAGAGGAATCCCGAGAGGCCCCTCACAACTCGCATGGAGACTGGCCTTTCCTGAGGCCACACAGGCGGGTCCCTGAGGCCCCCATCGTAACTCGAGAGGAACCTGCTACAACTCTAGAAAAACCAGGAGGTTCTCCCCTCCAGGCGAGATGAGGCCCTTTTCTGCTGCACCGTCTTGAGGGAAATCACACCTTTCCTCTTGAACCTCAAAAGGGTCCTTCACACCCTTGCTGAAACTCCAGAAGTTTCCCGACATACCTGTCTGCACTCAAGAGGAAGACCGAGGGTCCCGACAAACTCAAGAGGAGCCCCGTTTCTGCCTCCTCCGTTCGAGAGGAGGGTTCATTTCCCTGCTTTTCAGGAAAGGATTCCCGGTGTTCCCATCGCATCTCAAGAGGAGGTGCTCTCAACAGGAAAGTTGAGAGGAACTCCAGGGGTCGTGTCACCATTCCAAAAGACCCCCAAGTGTCTCAGTCCACTCCAGAGGAACCTGATTTCCCTGCAATGACTCAACTCTCAACCCGAGTATCGACTCACAACACGGTGGCACGTGAGACAGCCCTGTGGGAAAGCCTCGAGTGAAAGCCACAGATTCCTGTGTCAACTCGACGGGAAGACTGACACTGCTGCTACAGCTCGTGAGGAAAGTGGACATGCATGTCTCCACTTGAGATGAGGCCTGACTCCCCTGTGGAGAATCCAGAGGAATCCCAAGATCCATGTCAGCACTGGAGAGGAAAACTCAGTTTCCAGCCTTGGCTCCAGATGAGGACTTAGGGCCCAGCACCAACTGGAGATGAATCCTGAGAGGCCCCTCGCCATTCGCAAGAGGACTGGCCTTTCCTCAGGCAACATGAGTGGTCCCTGAGGTCCCCGTCATAACTCGAGAGGAACCTGCCACAACTTGAGAAAAACCAGGAGTTTCTCCCCTCCAGGCGAGATGAGGCCCTTTTCTGCTGCTGCATCTGGAGGGAAATCACACCTTCTCTCTTGAACCATGAAAGGGTCCTTCACACCCTTGCTGCAACTCAAGAAGTTCCCTGACATACCCGTCTACCCTCGAGAGGAAAACCGAGGGTCCCGCCAAACTCAAGAGGAGCCCCGTTTCCCCCTCCTCTGCTCGAGATGAGGATTCCTTTTGCTGGTTCGACGGGAAAGGATTCCCGGCGTTCCCGTTGCATATCAAGTGGAGGCACTTTAAACAGGAAAGACAAGAGGAACACCAGGGGTCATGCCACCATTCCAAAAGACCCCCAAATGTATTAGTCCACTCCAGAGGAACCTGATTTCCCTTCACTGCCTCGACTTTCACCCCGAGGATCAACTCACACCACGGTGGCACTTGTGACAGCCCTGTGGGAAAGCCTCGAGGGAAAGACACAGATCCCTGTGTCAACTCGATGTGAAGCCTGACTCTGCTGCTACAGCTTGGGAGGAAAGAGGACCTGCATGTCTTCACTCGATATGAGGCCTGACTCCCCAGTGGAGACTCCAGAGAAATCCCAAGATCCATGTGAGCACTAGAGATGAAACTTCAGGTTCCGGCATCGGCTCCAGACGAGGACATAGCAACTAGCACCAACTGGACAGGAATCCCGAGAGGCCCCTCACCACTCGCATGAGGACTGGCCTTTCCTCATGCCACTCAAGTGGCTAACTGATGTCCCCATTGTAACTCGAGAGGAACCTGCCACAACTCGAGAAAAACCAGGAGGTTCTCCCCTCCAGGCGAGATGAGGACCCTTTCCTCTGTGGCATCTCGAGGGAAATCACACCTTTCCTCTTGAACCTCTAAAGTTTCCTTCATACCCTTGCAGCAACTCAAGATGTTCCCCAACATACCCGTCTCCACTCGAGAGGATCTATGAGGGTCCCGCCACAGATCAAGAGGATCCCTGTTTCCTCCTCCTCTGCTCGAGATGAGGGTCCCTTTCACTACTTCTTTGGGAAAGGATTCCCAGTGTTCCCGTCGCAGCTCAAGAGGAAGCGCTCTCAACAGGAAAGATGAGAGGAACTCCAGGGGTCCTGCCACCATTCCAAAAGAGCCCCAAATGTCTCAGTCCAGTCCAGAGGAACCTGATTTCCCTGCACTGCCTCTAATGTCAACCCGAGTATCAACTCACACCACGGTGGCACGTGTGACAGCCTTGTGGTAAAGCCTCGAGGGAAAGCCACAGATCCCTGTGTCAACTCGACGGGAATCCTGACACTTCTGCTACAGCTCACTAGGAAAGCGGACGTGCATGGCTCCACTCCAGATGAGGCATGACTCCCTTGTGGAGACTCCAGAGGAACCCCAAGCTCCATGTCAACACTGGAGAGGAAACCTCAGGTTCCAGCCTCAGATCCAGATGAGAACGTAGGACCCAACACTGATTGGAGAGGAATCCTGAGAGGCCCCTCACAACTCACATGGAGACTGGCCTTTCCTGGGGCCAAACAAGCACGTCCCTGAGGTCCCTGTCATAACTTGAGAGGAGCCTGCCACAACTCGAGAGAAGCCAGGAGGTTCTCCCATCCAAACGAGATGAGGCCCTTTTCTGCTGCGGGATATCGAGGGAAATCACACCTTCTCTCTTGAACCTCGAAAGGGTTCTTCACACCCTTGCAACAACTCAAAAAGTTCCACGACATATTGGTCTCCACTCGAGAGGAACACTGAGGGTCCTGACAAACTCAAGAGGAGCCCTGTTTCCACCTCCTCCAATCGAGATGAGGGTTCCTTTCAGTGCTTAATCAGGAAATGATTCCCTGCGTTCCCTTTGCATCTCAAGAGGAGGTGCTGTCAACAGGAAAGATGAGAGGAACTCCATGGGTTGTGCCACCATCCCAAAAGACCCCCAAATGTCTCAGACCACTCCAGAGGAACTTGATTTCCCTGCACTGACTCGATGATCAGCCCGAGAAACGACGCACACCATGGTGGCACGTGTGACAGCCCTGTGGGAAGGCCTCGAGGGAAAGCCACAGATCCCTGTGTCAACTCGACGGTAAGTCTGACACTGCTGCTACAGCTTGGGAGGAAAGCAGATGTGCATGTCTCCACTCGAGACGAGGCCTGAGTCCCCTGTGGAGACTCCAGAGGAACCCCAATGTCCTTGTCAGCACTGGACAGGAAACCTCAGGTTCCGGCCTTGGCTCCAGATGAGGACTTAGGACCCGGCACTGCCTAGAGAGGAAACCAGAGAGGCCCTTCACAACTCGCGTGGTGACTGGCCTTTCCTGAGGCCACAAGAGCAGGTCCCTGAGGTCCCCGTCATAACTCGAGAGGAACCAGCTGCAACTAGAGAAAAACCAGGAGGTTCTCCACTCCTGGCGAGATGAGGCCCTTTTCCGCTGTGGCGTCTCAAGGGAAATCACACCTTCCCTCGTGAACCTTGAAAGAGTTCTTCACACCTTGCTGCAACTCAAGAAGTTCCCCGACATACCCGTCGCCACTCGAGAGGAACACCGAGCATCCCACAACAACTCAAGAGGAGCCTCGTATCCCCCTCCTCCGCTCGAGATGAGGGTTCCTTTCACTGTTTCTTTGGGATACGATTCCCGGCGTTCCTGTCACATCTCAAGAGGAGGCGCTCTCAATAGGAAAGTCGAGAGGAACTCCAGGCGTCGTGCCACCATTCCAAAGGCCCCCAAATGTCTTAGTCCACTCCAGACGAACCTGATTTCCCTGCACTGCCTCGACTGTCACTCCGAGTATCGACACACACCACGGTGGCACGTGTGAAAGCCCTGTGGGAAAGCCTCTAGGAAAAGCCCCAGATCCCTGTGTCAACTCGATGGGAAGCCTGACACTGCTGCTACAGCTTGGGAGGAAAGTGGATGTGCATGCCTCCATTCAAGACAAGGGCTCTCTCCCCTGTGGAGACTCCAGAGGTAACCCAAAATCAATGTCAGCACTGGAGAGGAAACCCCAGGTTCCGGCCTTGGCTCTAGATGAGAACTTAGAAGCCAGCACTGACTGGAGAGGAATCCAGAGAGGCCTCTCACAACTCACATGGAGACTGGCCTTTCCTGAGGACACACGAGCGGGTCCCTGAATTCCCCGTTGTAACGCGAGAGGAACCTACTGCAACCCAAGAAAAACCAGGAGGTTCTCCCTTCCAGGTGAGATGAGGCCCTTTTCTGCTGCACTGTCTTGAGGGAAATCACACCTTCCCTTGTGAACCTCGAAAGGGTCCTTCACATCCTGGCTGCAACTCAAGAAGTTCCCCGACATACCCATCTCCACTTAAGAGGAACACCGAGGGTCCCACCACAACTCAAGAGGAGCCCCGTTTTCCCAATTCTGTTTAAGATGTGGTTTCTTTTCACTGCCTAATCGGAAAACAATTCACTGTGTTCCCGTCGCATCTCAAGAGGAGACGCTCTCAACAGGAAAGTCGTGAAGAACTCCAGGGATCATGGCACCATTCCAAAAGACTCCCAAATATCTCAGTGCACTCCAGAGGAATATGACTTCCCTGCACTGCTTCGACTGTCACCCTGAGTATTGACTCACACCACAGTGCACGTGTGACAGCCCTGTGTGAAAGCCTCGAGGGAAAGCCCCAGATCCCTGTGTCAACTCGACGGGAAGCCTGACACTGCTGCTATAACTCGGGAGCAAAGCGGACGTGCATGTCTCCATTCGAAATGAGGCCTGTCTCCCCTGTGGAGACTCCAGAAGAACCCCAAGATCCATGTCAGCAGTGGAGAGGAAACCTCAGGTTCCGGCTTTGGCTCCAGACGAGGACTTAGGATGTGGCATCGACTGGAGAAGAATCCCGAGAGGCCCTTTGCAACTCGCATGGAGATTGGCCTTTTGTAAGGCTACACAAGCGGGTCCCTGAGGTCCCCATCGTAACTAGAGATGAAACTGTCACAACTCGAGAAAAAAGAGGAGGTTCTCCCCTCCAGGCGAGATGAGGCCTTTTTCCACTGCGGCGTCTCGTGGGACATCACACCTTCCGTCTTGAATCTTGAAAGTGTCCTTCACACCCTTGCAGCAAGTCAAGAAATTCCCCGACATACCCATCTCCCCTCGAGAGCAACACTGAGGGTCCCACCACAACTCAATAGGAACCCCGTTTCCCCCTCCTCCGCTCGAGATGAGGGTTCCTTTCCCTGCTTCTTAGGGAAAGGATTCCCGGCATTCTTGTCACATGTCAAGAGGAGGCCCTCTCAACAGGAAAGTCAAGAGGAACTGCAGGGATCATGCCACCATTCCAAAAGAGCCCCAAATGTCAAAGTCCACTCCAGAGGAAACTGATTTCCCTGCACTGTATCGATTCACAACATGGTGGCACGTGTGACAGCCCAGTGGGAAAGCCTCTAAGGAAAGCCACAGATCCCTGTGTCAACTCGACAGCAAGCCTGACACTGCTCCTACAGCTCGGGAGGAAAGTGGACGTGCATGTCTCCACTCGAGACGAGGCCTGTTCCCCCTGTGGAAACTCCAGAGGAACCCCAAGATCCATGTCAGCAGTAGAGAGGAAACCTCAGGTTCAGACCTCGGCTCCAGACAAGGACTTAGGACCCGGCACTGACTGGAGAGGAATCCTGAGAGGCCCCTCACAACTGGCATGGAGACTGGCCTTTCCTGAGTCCACACGAGCCGGTCCCCTGAGGTCCCCATCATAACTCGAGATGAACCTGCCGCAACTAAAGAAAAACCAGGAGGTTCTCCCCTTCAGGCGAGATGAGGCCCTTTTCCACTGCGGGGTCTCGAGGGAAATCACACCTTCTCTCTTCAAGTTTGAAACGGTCCTTCACACCCTTGCAGCACCTCAGAAGGTCCCCGACATACCCATCTCCACTCGAGAGGAACACCGAGTGTCCTGCCACAACTCAAGAGGAGCTACGTTTACCCCCGTACCACTTGAGATTTGGGATCCTTTCCCTGCTTCATCGTGAAAGGATTCATGGCATTCCCGTCACATCTCAAGTGAAGGCGCTTTCAACAAGAAAGTCGAGAGGAACTCCAGGGGTCGTGCCAAATTTCCAAAAGGCCCAAATGTGTCAGTCCACTCCATAGGAACCTGATTTCCCTGCACTGTCTTGACTGTGACTCCGAGTATCGACTCACACCACGCTTGCCCATGTTACAGCCCTGTGGGAAAGCCTTGAGGGAAAGCCACAGTTCCCTGTGTCAAGTCGACAGGAAGCCTGACACTGCTGCTACAGCTTGGGAGGAAAGCGGACCTGCATGTCTCCACTCGAAACGAGGCCTGACTTCCCTGTGGAGAGTCCAGAGGAACACCAAGATCCATGTCAGCACTACAGAGGAAACCACAGGTTCCTGCCTTGGCTCCAGACGAGGACTTAGGATGGGGCACCGACTGGAGAGGAATCCTGAGAGGCCCCTCACAACTCACATGGAGACTGGCCTTTCCTGAGGCCACACGAGAGGATCCCAGAGGTCCCTGTCATAACTCGAGAGGAACCTGCTGCACCTCGAGAAAAACCAGGAGGTTCTCCCCTCCAGGCGAGATGAGGCCTTTTTCTGCTGCGGCTTCTCAGGGGAAATCACACTTTCCTGATTGAACCTCGAAAGGGTCCTTCACAGGCTTGCTGCAACTCAAGAAGCTCCCCAACATACCCGTCTCCACTCGAGAGGAACACCGAGGGTCCCGCCAAACTCAATACGAGCCCCGTTTCCCCCTCCTCCACTCGAGATGAGGGTTCCTTTCCCTGCTTCGTAGGGAAAGGATTCCAGGCATTCCCGTCACATCTCAAGAGGAGGCAATCTCAACAGAAATGTTGAGAGGAACTCCAGGGGTCTTGCCACCATACCCAAAGACCCCTAAATATCTCAGTCCCCTCCAGAAGAACCTGATTTCCCTGCACTGCCTCGACTGTCACCCCGAGTATCAACTCACACCACGGTGGCACGTGTGACAGCCCTGTGGGAAAGCCTCGAGGGAAAGCCACAGATCCCTGTGTCAGCTTGATGGGAAGCCTGACACTGCTGCTACGGCTCGGGAGGAAAGTGCACGTGCATGTCTCCACTTGAGACGAGGCCTGACTTCCCTTTGGAGACTCCAGAGGCACCCCAAGATCCATGTCAGCATTGGAGAGGAAGGCTCAGGTTCTGGCCTCGGCTCCAGACGAGGACTTAGCACCCGGCACCGACTGGAGAAGAATCCGAGAGGCCCCTTGCAACTCGCATGGAGACTGACCTTTCGTGAGGCCACACGAGTGGGTCCCTGAGGTCCCTATCGTAAATGGAGAGGAACCTGCTACAACTCGAGAAAAGCCAGGAGACTACCCCTCCAAGCGAGATGAGGCCCTTTTCCGCTGCGGCGTCTCGAGGGAAATCACACCTTCCCTCTTGAACCTTGAAAGTGTCCTTCACACCCTTGCAGCAACTCAAGGAGTTCCTGACATATCAGTCTCCACTCCAGAGCAACACCGAGGATCCCGCCAAACTCAACAGGAGACCCGTTTCCTCCACCTCCACTCGAGATGAGGGCTCCTTTCCCTACTTCGTCAGGAAAGGATTCCTGGCATTCTCGTCGCATTTCAAGAGGAGGCGCTCTCCACAGGACAGTCAAGAGAAACTCCAGGGGTCGTTCTACCATTCCAAAAGATGCCCAAATGTCTCAGTCCACTCCAGAGGAACCTGGTTTCCCTGCACTGCCTTGACTGTCAACCTGGGTATCGACTCACACTATGGTGGCACGTGTGACAGCCCTGTGGGAAAGACTCGAGGGAAAGTCAAAGATTCCTGTGTCAACTCAACGGGAAGCCTGACCCTGTTGCTACAGCTCACGAAGAAAGCTGACGTGCATGTCCCCACTTGAGACGATGCCTGACTCACCAGTTGAGAGGAACCTGAAGATCCAAGTCAGCACCGGAGATGAAACCTCAGGTTCTGGCCTCAGCTCCAGACGAGGACTTAGGACCCGGCACCGACTGGAGAGGAATCCCAAAAGGCCCCTTGCAACTCGCATGGAGACTGGCCTTTCCTGAGGCCACACGAGCGAGTCCCTGAGGTCACCGAAGTTACTCGAGAGGAACCTGCCGCAACTCGACAAAAACCAGGAGGTTCTCCCCTCCAGGCAAGATGAGGCCCTTTTCCTCTGTGACGTCTCAATGGAAATCACACCTTCCCTCTTGAACCTCAAAAGGGCCCTTCACTCCCTTTCTTCAACACAAGAAGTTCACCTACATAACCGTCTCCACTCGAGAGGAACACCGAGGGTCCCGCCACAACTCAAGAGGAGCCCCGTTTTCCCCTCCTCAGCTCGAGATGAGGGATCCTTTCCCCGCTTCGTCAGGATTGGATTCCCGGTGTTCCCGTCGCAAATCAAGAGGAAGTGCTCTCCACAGGAATGTCAAGAGGAACTCCAGGGGCCATGCCACCATTCTGAAACAACCCCAAATATCTCAGTCCACTCCAGACGAACCTGATTTCCCTGCACTGCCTCGACTGTCAACCCGAGTATCGACTCACACCATGGTGGCACGTGTGACAGCCCTGTGGGAAAGCCTCAAGGGAAAGCCACAGATCCCTGTGTAATCACGACGGGAAGCCTGACACTGATGCTACAGCTCAGGAGGAAAGCGGACTTGCAAGTTTCCACTCAAGTCGAGGCCTGACCCCACTGTGGAGACTCCAGAGGGACCCCAAGATGCATGTCAACAGTGGAGACAAAACCTCAGGTTCCGGCCTCGGCTCCAGACAAGGACTTAGGACCCGGCACTGACTGGAGAGGAATTCCGAGAGGCCCCTTGCAACTCACACGGAGACTGGCCTTTCCTGAGGACACATGAGCGGGTTCCTGAGGTCCCCATCGTAACTTGAGAGGAACCTGCTGCAACTCGAGCAAAACCAAGAGGTTCTCCCCTCCAGGTGAGGTGAGGCCCTTTTCTGCTGCAGCTTCTCGAGTGAAATCACACCTTCCCTCTTGAACCTCAAAAGGGTCCTTCACACCCTTGCAGCAACTCAAGAAGTTCCCCAACGTACCCGTCTCCACTCGAGAGGAACACTGAGGGTTCTGCCACAATTCAAGAGGAGCCCCGTTTCCCCCTCCTCCACTCGAGATGAGAGTTCTTTTCCCTGCTTCGTCGGGAAAGGATTCCTGGTGTTCCCGTTGCATCTCAAGAGGAGGTGCTCTCAACAGGAAAGTCGAGAGGAACTCCAGGGGTCGTGCCGCAATTCCAAAAGACCCCCAAACGTCTCAGTCCACTCCAGAGGAACCTGATTACCCCACACTGCCTCAACTGTCACCCTGAGTATTGACTCACACCACAGTGGCACGTGTGAAAGTCCTGTGGGAAACCCTGGAGGGAAAGCCACAGATCCCTGTGTCAACTCTATGGGAAGTTTGACCCTGCTGCTACAGCTCGGAAGTAAAGCGGACTTGCATGTCTGCACTTGAGACGAGGTATGATTCCGCTGTGGAGACTCCAGAGGAACCCTAAGATCCATGTCAGCACTGGAGAGGAAACCGCAGGTTGCAGCCTCAGCTCCAGACGAGGACTTAGGACCAAGCACCGACTGGAGAGGAATCCCGAGAGGCCCCTCGCAACTCGCACGGAGACTGGCCTTTTCTGAGGCCACACAATCAGGTCCCTGAGGTCCCTGTCGTAACTCGAGAGGAACCTGCCACAACTCGAGAAAAACCTGGAGTTTCTCCCCTCCAGGCAAGATGAGGCCCTTTTCCACTGCGGTGTCTCTAGGGAAATCACACCTTCCCTCTTGAACCTTGAAAAGGTCATTCACACCCTTACTGCAACTCATAAAGTTCCCCAACATTCCCATCTCCACTCTAGAGGAACATCGAAGGTCCTGCCAAACTCAATACGAGCCCCGTTTTCCCTCCTCAGCTCGAGATGAGGGTTCCTTTCACTGCTTCGTCAGGAAAGGATTCCCGGTGTTCCCGTCACCTCTCAAGAGGAGGCACTCTCCACAGGAAATTCGAGAGGAACACCAGGGGTCGTGTCACCATTCCAAAATACCCCCAAATGTCTCAGTGCTCTCCAGAGGAACCTGATTTCCCTGCACTGCCTCGACTGTCACCCTGATTATTGACTCAACCACAGTGGCACGTGTGACAGCCCTGTGGGAAAGACTCGAGGGAAAGCCACATATCCGTGTGTCAAATTGACGGGAAGCCTCATACTGCTGCTACAGTTATGGAAGAAAGTGGAGGTGCACATCTCGACATGAGACGAGGCCTGACTCCTCTGTGGAGACTCCAGAGGAACACCAAGTTCCACGCCAGCACTGGAGAGGAAACCTCAGGTTCCAGCCTCACCTCTAGACGAGGACTTAGGACCCGACACTAACTGGAGAAGAATCCTGAGAAGAACCTTGCAACTCGCAATGGGACTGGCCTTTGCTGAGGCCACACAGCGTGTCCCTGAGGTCCCCGTTGTAACTCAAGAGAAACCTGCCACAACTCAAGAAAAACCAGGAGATTCTTCTGTCAGGGGCCAGTGTGAGGAATCCCGCCCATGACAAGGTCATGTGGAAGGAAGCCTGACAACACACAAGGACGTGATCATGTTTCAGGGGTTCCCCCTGGATTTTCCTGAGCATCCACCCCCTTAAAAATAAGAATCTGCTGGCCTTTGTACTCTGCTTTTCCACTCTTCTAACATTCTCTGGAAAAAGTCAAATCAGGGCTTTAGTCTTCTGCATTTGAAAGGGATGTTTCAGTTAAACCCCCACTGACAACTCTGTAGCTTGCCTAACAGGTTCCCTAGACTTCTTACAGCTTGTGAATTGCTTACAGCCCCCAACCTCGAGAGGCACAAAGCTGAAAAGCATCTTAAAGAAGCAGAGTCTTTTTAAAGAGTTAAAAATCATATTGGTGACTGGTTTTCACTGTTGACTCAATGATTGCTGCCAGGCCTCCATATTCTTTATCTTTTAGGCACCTGGGAGGATGTTAATCAATGTAAACGGGATATGGGAACAGATATATAGTAGTTTTGATGTTAGCAACACTAGACTTTTGAGTTAATTACTTTTCTTTGTTATATATCACTGAACTCCTCTTGTGTCCTTGCTATGTAAGAATGTAACTTTATTTAGTGCTTTCTGAGAGTGGCACCAGAGTTTGGGAAGATCAACACAAATAAGTCTTCTGGTTGACAAACCCTTATCAGAAAAAGGCTGTAAAATATTAATTGGCCCTCTTTGGCCAGAAGATGATGTAAATCACCTAAGACTTGTGTATACAATTAGGTATGCAGAGAAAAAAGCCGGGTTTTGATAAAAGTCAGGGCTGCTGATGCTGCATAATTTTGTATTACCCATTGATCTCTATGTACAATCAAAAAGGTATATAAGGACGTTCTAGACAATAGAGGCCGGCACCAGTCACTGGACTGGTTTCCCCTGTGTCTCTTCTTTACTCTAACGTCAGGCTGAATTCCCAACTGGAGCGGGGCACCTCACAATGTCTACTTATTTGTCCTGGCTTCTAAGATCCGTAAGAGAGAGCCCAAGGCGGAACACTCTCTGATATTCAAATGGACGCCAGTGGCCCAACATAGATGGTGCAAGTTCCTTGTCTGGAACTTTATTGGCCTTCCCCATAAACCAAGTTATTCCGCCACTTTTCTCCACTTAATTTTCCTACTACACTATTTCTTCCTAATCTAATCTTATATTTCTATATTAACAAATAAATAAGCCTTTCCTCGCCAACACCGTCCACGCTTCGAATTCCCTGGATCCACCGGGGCTGGACCCCGGCATTCTCCCATTCAGGTGAGATTAGGCTCTTTTCCGCTGGGGCATCTTGCGGGAAATTGCACCTTCCATCTTGAACCTCGAAAGGGTCCTTCACACCCTTGTTGCAACTCAAGACGTTCAGTGACATGCCCATCTCCACTCGTGAGGAACACTGAGGGTTACGCCAAACTGAAGAGGAGCCCTGCTTCCCCCTCCTCCACTCGAGATGAGGGTTCCTTTCCCTGCTTCGCTGGGAAAGGATTCCCGGCTTTCCCGTCGCATCTCAAGTGGAGGCGCTCTCAGTAGGAAAGCCAAGAGGAACTCCAGGGGTTGTGCCACCATTCCCAAAGATGCCCAAAAGTCTCAGTCCACTCCAGAGGAACCTGATTTCCATGCACTGCCTCGACTGTCACCCCGAGTATCGACTCACAACACGGTGGCACGTGTGACAGCCTTGTGGGAAAGGCTCAATGGAAACACTCAGATCCCTGTGTCAAATCGATGGGAAGCCTGACACTGCTTCTACAGCTTGGGAGGAAATGGATCTGCATGAGTTCACTCGAGATGAGGCCTGACTCCATTTTGGAGACTCCAGAGGAACACCAAAATCCATGTCAGCACTGGAGAGGAAACCTCAGGTTCTGGCCTCGGCTCCAGACCAAGACTTACGACCTTGCACCAACTGAGAGGAATCAAGAGAGTCCCCTTGCAACTCGCATGGAGACTGGCCTTTCTTGAGGCCAGAGGAGCGGGTCCCTGAGGTCCCCGTCTTAACTCAAGAGGAACCTGCCACAACTCGAAAAAAACCAGGAGGTTCTCCCCTCCAGGTGAGATGAGGCTCTTTTCTGCTGCAGCTTCTTGAGCGAAATCACCCCTTCCCTCTTGAACCTCGAAAGGGTCCTTCACACCCTTGCAGCAACTCAAGACGTTCCCCGACATACCTGTCTCCACTCGAGAGGAACACCGAGGGTTCTGCCACAATTCAGAGGAGCCCCGTTTCCCCCTCTTCCATTCGAGATGAGAGTTCTTTTCCCTGCTTTATCGGGAAAGGATTCCTGGCATTCCTGTCGCATCTCAAGAGGAGGCGCTCTCAACAGGAAAGTCGAGAGGAACTCCAGGTGTCGCGCCACAATTCCAAAAGACCCCCAAATGTCTCAGTCTACTCCAGATGAACTTGATTTCCCTGTACTGCTTCGAATGTCAGTGCGAGTGTCATCTCACAGCACAGGGGCGCGTGTTACAGCCCTGTGGGAAAGCCTTGAAAGAAAGCCACAGATCCCTGTGTCAACTCGACAGGAAGACTGACACTGCTGCTACAGCTTCGGAGGAAAGCGGACGTGCATGTCTCCACTCGATACGAGGCCTGACTCCCCTGTGGAGACTCCAGAGGAACCCTAAGATCCATGTCAGCACTAGAGAGGAAACCTCAGGTTCTGCCCTTTGCTCCAGTCAAGGACTTAGTAACCGTCAAAGACTGGAGAGTAATACCGAGAGGCCTCTCACAACTTGCATGGGAACTGGCCTTTCTGGAGCCACACAAGTGGGTCCATGAGGTCCCCGTTGTAACTTGAGAGGAACCTGCTGCAACTCGTGAAAAACCAGGAGGTTCTCCCCTCCAGGAGAGATGAGGCTCTATTCTGCTGTGGCGTCTTGAGGGAAATCACACCATCCTTCTTGAACCTCAAAAAAGTCCTACACACCCTTGTTGCAACATCAAGAAGTTCCCTGAAATACCCGTCTACACTCTAGAGTAACACCGAGGGTTCCACCACAACTCAAGAGGAGCCCAGTTTCCACTCCTCAGCTCGAGATGAGGTTTCCTTTCCCTGCTTCGTCGGGAAAGGATTCCCGGCATTCCCGTCACATCTCAAGAAGAGGCCCTCTCAACAGGAGAGTCAAGAGAAACTCTAGGTGTCATTCTGCCATTCCAAAAGACCCCCAAATGACTCTGTCCACTCCAGAGGAACCTGATTTCCCTGCACAGCCTCGACTGTCACCCCGAGTATCGACTCACACCACGGTGGCACATGTGACAGCCCTGTGGGAAAGCCTCGAGGGAAAGCCACAGATCCCATTGGCAACTCGACAGGCAGCCTGACAAGGCTGCTACAGCTCTAGAGAAAAGCAGACGTGTATGACTCCACTCGAGACGAGGCCTGACTCCCCTGTGGAGACTCCAGAGTAACCCCAAGATCCATGTCAGCACTAGAGAGGAAACCTCAGGTTCTGCCCTTGGCTCCACATGAGGTCTTAGGACCCGGCACTGACTGGAGAGGAATCCTGAGAGGCCCCTCTCAACTCTCATGGAGACTGGCCTTTCCTGAGGCCGCACGATTGGGTCTCTGAGGTCCCCGTCATAACTCAAGAGGAACCTGCAACAACTCGTGAAAAACCAAGAGGTTCTCCCCTCCAGGCGAGATAGGGTCCTTTTCTGCTGTGGCATCTCGAGGGAAATCACACCTTCCATCTTGAACCTTGAGAGGGTCCTTCACACTGTTGCTACAACTCAAGAAGGACCCGACATAACTGTCTCCACTGGAGAGGAACACCGAGGGTCTCCCCAAACTCAAGAGGAGCCCAGTTATCCCCTCCTCCGATGATATGATGGTTCCATTGCCTTCTTCATTGGGAAAGGATTCCCGGCATTCCTGACGCAACTCAAGAGGAGGCACCTTCAACAGGAAAGTTGAGAGGAACTCCAGGGGTCATGCCACCATTCCAGACGACCCCCAAATATCTCATTCCACTCAGGAGGAACCTGATTTCCCTGCACTGCCTCGACTGTCATCCCGAGTATTGACTCAGAACACGGTGGCACATGTGACTACCCTGTGGGAAAGCCTTGGGGGAAAGCCACAGATCCCTGTGTCAACTCGACGTGAAGTCAGACACTGCTGCTACAGCTCGGGAGGAAAGCGGACATGCATGTCTCCATTTGAGACGAGGCCTGACTCCCCTGTGGAGACTCCAGAGGAACCCCAAGATCCATGTCAGCAATGCAGAGGAAACCTCAGGTTCCGGCCTCAGCTCCACGCGAGGACTTAGTACCCGGAACCAACTGGAGAGGAATCCCAAGAGGCACCTCGCATCTCGCATGGAGACTAGCCTTTCCTGAGGCCACATAAGCGGGTCCCTGAGGACCCCGTCATAACTCGAAAGGAAGCTGCCACCACTCGAGAGGAAGCTGCCGCCACTCGAGAAAAACCAGGAGGTTCTCCCCTCCAGGTGAGATGAGGCCCTTTTCTGCTGCAGCATCTTGAGGGAAATCACACCATCCATCTTGAACCTCAAATAAATCCTTCACACCCTTGCAGCAACTCAAGAAGTTCCACGACTTACCCATCTCCACTCGAGAGGAACACCGAGGGTTCCACCACTACTCAAGAGGAGCTCCATTTCCCACTCCTCCGATCTAGATGAGGGTTCCTCTCCCTGCCTTGTCAGGAAAGCATTCCCGACATTCCGGTCGCCTCTCAAGAGGAGGCGCTCACAACAGGAAAGTCGAGAGGAACTCCAGGTTTCATGCCACCATTCCAAAAGACCCCCAGTGTTTCAGTCCACTTCAGAGGAACCTAATTTCCCTGCACTGCCTCGACTGTCACCATGAGTATCGACTCACACCACGATGGCATGTGTGACAGCCCTGTGGGAAAGCCTCGAGGGAAAGCCACAAATCCCTGTGTCAACTCGATGGGAAGCCTGACACTGCTGCTACTGCACGGGCAGAAAGCGGAAGTGCATGTCTCCACTGGAGACGAGGCCTGACTCCACTGTGGAGGCTCCAGAAGAACCCCAAGATCCATGTCATCACTGGAGAGGAAATCTCTAGTTCGGCCTCAGCTCTAGATGAGGACTCAGGACCAGGCACCGACTAGAGAGGAATCCCGAGAGGCCCCTCGCAACCCGAATGGCACCTGGACGTTCCTGAGGCCACACGTGTGGGTTCCTGAGGCCACACGTGTGGGTCCCTGAGGTCCCAGTCATACCTTGAGAGGAGCCTGCTGCAACTCGAGCAAAACCAGGAGGTTCTCCCCTCCAGGCGAGATGAGGCACTTATCCACTGTGGTGTCTTGAGAGAAATCACATCTTCCCTCTTGAACCTCAAAGGGGTCTTTCACACCCTTGCTGCAACTCAAGAGGTCCCCCGACATACCCGTCTCCACCTGAGAGGAACATCGAGTGTCCTGCCAAACTCAAGAGGAGCCTCGTTTACCACTCCTCCGCTCGAGATGAAGGTTCCTTTCCCTGCTTCTTCAGAAAAGGTTTCCCGGCATTCATGTCGCATCTCAAAGGGAGGCGCTCACAACAGGAAAGTCGAGAGGAACTCCAGGGGTCGTGCCAGCATTCAAGAAGACCCCCAAATGTTTCTGTCCACTCCAGAGCACCCTGATTTCCCTGCACTGCCTCGACTGTCACCCTGAGTATCTACTCACACCACGGTGGCACATGTGACAGCCCTGTGGGTAATCATCGAGGGAAAGTCACAGATCCTATTGGCAACTTGACGGGCAGCCTGACAAGGCTGCTACAGCTTGGGAGGTGAGCAGACGTGCATGTCTCCACTCGAGACGAGGCCTGACTCTCCTGTGGAGACTCCAGAGGAAGCCTAAGATTTATGTCAGCACTAGAGAGGAAACTTCAGGTTCGGCCTCAGCTCCACACAAGGACTTAGGACCCGGCACTGACTGGAGAGGAATCTCCTGAGAGGCCCCTTGCAACTCGCATGGAGACTGGCCTTTCCTGAGGCCACACGAGCAGGTCCCTAAGGTCTCCGTTGTTGCTCGAGAGGAACCTGCCGCAACTCGTGAAAAACCAGGAGGTTCTCCCCTCCAGGCGAGATGAGGCCCTTTTCAGCTGCGGTGTCTTGAGGGAAATAACACCTTCCCCCTTGAACCATGAAAGGGTCCTTCACACCCTTGCTGCAACTCAAGAAGTTCTCTGACATACCTGTCTCCACTCGAGAGGAACTCTGAGAGTCCCCCCAAACTCACGAGGAGCCCCGTATCCTACTCCTCCACTCGATATGAGCATTCCTTTGCCTGCTTCATCAGGAAAGGATTCCCGGCATTCCTGTCGCATCTCAACAGGAGGCGCACTCCACAGGAATGTAGACAGGAAATCCAGGGGTCGTGCCACCATTCCAAAAGACCCCCAAATGACTCAGTCCACTACAGAGGAACCTGATTTTCCTGCACTGCCTTGACTGTCATCCCAAGTATCGACTCACACCATGGTGGCACGTGTGACTGCCCTGTGGGAAAGCCTCGAGAGAAAGCCACAGATCCCTGTGTCAACTCGACAGGAAGCCTGACACTGCTGCTACAGCTCGGGAGGACATTGGACGTGCATGTCTCCACTCGAGACTAGGCCTGACTCCCCTGTGGAGACTCCAGAGGAACCCCAAGATCCATGTCAGCACTGTAGAGGAAACTACACGTTCCGACCTCAGGTCCCGATGAGGACTTAGGACCCGGCAGGGACTTGAGAGGATTCCTGAGAGGCCCTTCACAACTAGCATGGAGAATGACCTTTCCTGAGGCCACACAAGCAGGTCTCTGAGGTCCCCGTTGTAACTCGAGAGGAAACTGCCGCAACTCAAGAAAAACTAGGAGGTTCTCCCCTCCAGACGAGATGACACCCTTTTCTGTGGGTGCGTCACGAGGGAAATCACACCTATCCTCTTGAACCCCGAAAGGGTCCTTCAACACTTGCAGCAACTCAAGAAGTTCCCCGACATACTCGTCTCCACTCGAGAGGAACATCGAGGGTCCCGCCAAACTCAAGAGAAGCACCGTTTCCCCTTCCTCCACTCGAGATGAGGGTTCATTTCCCTGCTACGTCAGGAGAGGATTCCCAGCGTTCCTGTTGCATCTCAAGAGGAGGCGCTCTCAACAGCAATGTCGTGAGAAACTCCAGGGGTCGTGCCACCATTCCAAAAGACCACCAAATGTCTCAGTCCACTCCAGAGGAACCTGATTTCTCTGCACTGCCTCGACTCACCCTGGGTATCGACTCACACCACGGTGGCACGTGTGACAGCCCTATGGGAAAGCCTTGAGGGGAAGTCGCAGATCCCTGTGTCAACATGATGGTAAGCCTGACACTGCTGCTACAGCTTGGGAGGAAAGCGGACGTGCATGTCTCCACTCGAGATGAGGCCTGACTCCCCTGTGGAGACTCCAGAGGTACCCAGAGATCCAGTCAGCACTGGAGAGGAAACTTCAGCTTCAGACGAGGTCTTTGTACCCTGCACTGACTGGAGAGGAGTGCCGAGAAGCCGCTCGCAACTCACATGGAGTGTGGCTTTTCATGAGAGGCCACAGAAGCGGATCCCTGATGTCCGCATCGTAACTCGAGAGGAAACTGCCACAACTTGAGAAAAACCAGGATGTTCTCCCCTCCAGGCGAGATGAGGCCCCTTTCAGCTGCGGTGTCTTGAGGGAAATCACACCTTCCCCCTTGAACCATGAAAGGGTCCTTCATACCCTTGCAGCAACTCAAGAAGTTCCCCGACATACCCGTCTCCACTCTACAGGAACAGCGAGGGTCCTGCCACAATTTAAGAGGAGCCTTGTTTTCCCCTCCTCCGTTCAAGATAAGGGTTCCATTCTCTGCTTAGGTGGGACAGGATTCTCGGCGTTCCTGTCGCATCTCAAGAGGAGGTGCTGTCAAAAGGAAAGTCGGGAGGAACCCCAGGGGTCGTGCCACCATTCTAAAAGAACCCCACATGTCTCATTCCACTACAGAGGAACCTGATTACCCTGCACTGCCTCGTCTGTCACCCCGAGTATTGACTCACACCACGGTGGCACGTGTGACAGCCCTGTGGGAAAGTCTCGAGGAAAAGCCACGGATCCCTGTGTCAACTCGATGGGCAGACTGACACTGCTGCTACAGCTCGGCAGGAAAGCGGACATGCATTTCTCCACTCAGGACGAGGCCTGACTCTCCTGTGGAGACTCCAGAGGACCCCCAAGATCCATGTCAGCACTGGAGAGGAAACCTCAGGTTTCGGCCTCAGCTGCAGACAAGGACTTCGGACCCGGCATTGACTGGAGAGGAATCCCGAGAGGCCCGTGGCACCTCACATGGATATTGGCCTTTCCTGAGGCCACATGAGCAGGTCCCTGAGGTCTCCGTCATAACTCGAGTGGAACCTACTGCAACTTGAGTAAAACCAAGACGTTCTCCCCTCCAGGTCAGGTGAGGCCCTTTTCCGCTGTAGTGTCTTGAGGGAAATCACACCTTCCCTCTTGACCTCGAAAGGGTCCTACACACTCTTGTTGCAACTCAAAAAGTTAACCGACATACCCTTCTCCACCCAAGAGGAACACCGAGGGTCCCGCCAAATTCAAGAGGATCCACGTTTCCCCCTCCTTCACTCGAGATAAGGGTCCCTTTCCCTGCTTCATCACTAAGTATTCTCGGCATTCCTGTCGCAACTCAAGAGGAGGCGCTCTCCACAATAAAGTCGAGAGGAAATCCAGGGATCTTGCCACCATTACAAAAGACCCCCATATTCTCAGTATACTCCAGAGAAAGCTGATTTCCCTTCACTGCTTCGACTGTCACCCCGAGTATTGACTCACACCACAGTGGAACCTCTGACAGCCCTGTTGGAAAGCCTCAAGTGAAAGCCACAGATCCCTGTGTCAACTCGACAGGAAGCCTGGCACTCTTGCTACAACTCGGGAAGAAAGCAGACTTTCATATCTCCACTCAAGACGAGGCCTGACTCCACTGTGGAGTCTCTAGAGGAACCCCAAGATCCATGTCAGCACTGGAGAGGAAACTTCAGCTTCTGGTCTGGTCTCCAGACGAGGACTTAGGATCTGGCACCAACTGGAGAAAAATTCCGAGAGACCCCTCACAACTCCCATGGAAACTGGCCTTTCCTGAGGCCACATGAGTGGGTCCCTGAGGAACCTGCTGCAACTCGAGACAAGACGCCACACTCTGCTGCAACTCAAGAACTTCCCTGTCATATCCATCTCCACTCGAGAGGAACACTGAGGTCCCACCAAACTCGAGGTTTACCATCTCCCCCTCCTCCGCTCTAGATGACTGTTCCTTTTACTGCTTCGTAGGGAAAGAATTCCCGGCATTCCCATCGCATCTCAAGAGGAGGTGCTCTCCACAGGAAAGTCCAACGGAACTGCAGGGGTCATGCCACCATGCCAAAAGACCCCCAAATATCTCAGTCAACTCCAGATTAACCTGATTTCCCTGCACTGACTCGAATGTCACCCCGAGTATAGATCCACACCAAGGTGGCACGTGTGACAACCCTGTGGGAAAGCCTCAAGGGAAAGCCACAGATCCCTGTATCAACTCGACAGGAAGCCTGACGAGGTGTGCTTCCTGACGAGGAAGCCTGACACTGCTGCTACAGTTCGGGAGGAAAGCGTATGTGCAGGTTTCCTCACGAGACGAGGCCTGACTCCCCTGTGGACACTCCAGAGGAACCCCAAGATCCACGTCAACACTGGAGAGGAAACCTTAGATTCTGACCTCGGCTCCAGGAGAGGACTTAGGACCCAGCACCGACTGGAGAGGAATCCCGAGAGGCCCCTCCCCATTCACATAGAGACTGGCCTTTCCTGAGGCTACACGAGCGGGTCCCTGAGGTCCCCATCATAACCCAAGAGGAACCTGCCACAACTTGAGAAAAACCAGGAGGTTCTCCCCTCCAGGCGAGATGAGGCCCTTTTCTGCTGTGACATTTCGAGGGAAATCACACTTTCCCACTTGAGTCTCGAAAGTGTCCTTCACACATTTGCTTCCACTCAAGAAGTGCCCTGACATACCCGTCTACACTAAAGAGGAACACAGAGGTTTGCGCCAAACTCAAGAGGAGCCCCGTTTCCCACTCCTCCTCATGAAATGAGGGTTCCTTTCCCTGCTTTGTAGGGAAAGGATTCCTGGCGTTTCCAATGCATATCAAGAGGAAGTGCTCTCAACAGGAAAATCGAGACGAATTCCAGGGGTCGTGCCACAATACTGAAAGACCACCAAATGTCTCAGTTGACTCCAGAGGAACCTGATTACCCTGCAGTGACTCGACTGTCACCCCGAGTATTGACTCACACCACGGTGGCACGTGTGACAGCTCTGTGGGAAAGGCTCGAGGGAAAGCCAAAGATCCCTGTGTCAACTCGACATGAAGTCTTAAACTGCTGCAACAGCTTGGGAGGGAAGCAGAGGTTCATGTCTCCACTCGAAACGAGGCCTGACTCCCCTGTGGAGACTCCAGAAAAATCCCAAGATCCATGTCAACACTGGAGAGGAAACCTCATGTTCCAGCCTCGGCTCCAGACGAGGACTGAGGACCCAGCACCGACTATAGAGGAATCCCGAGAGACCCCTCACAACTCGCATGGAGACTGGCCTTTCCTGAGGCCACACGAGCGGGTCCCTGAGGTCCCCATCGTAACTCGAGAGGAACCTGCAACAACTCGAGACAAAAAGGAGGTTCTCCCCTCCAGACGAGATGAGGACCTTTTCCACTGTGGAGTCTTGAGGGAAATCACACCTTCACTCTTGAACCTCGAAAGAGTCCTTCCAACCCTTGCAGCAACTCAAGAAGTTCCCCGACATACCCATCTCCACTCGAGAGGAACACTGAGGGTCCTGCCAAACTCAGGAGAAGCCCCGTTTCCCCTTCTCCACTAGAGATGAGGATTTCTTTCCCTGCTTCATTGGGAAAGGATTCCCGGCATTCACGTCACATCTCAAGAGGAGGCACTCTCCACAGGAAAGTCGAGAGGAATTCCAGGGGTCATGCTACCATTCCAAAAGACCCCCAAATGTCTCAGTCCACTCCAGAGGTATCTGATTTCCCTGCACGGCCTCGAATGTCACCCGGAGTATTGACTCACACAACCGTGACACATGTGACAGCCCTGTGGGAAAGCCTTGAAGGAAAGCCACAGATCACTGTGTCAACACTATGAAAAGCCTGACACTGCTGCTACAGCTCGGGAAGAAAGCAGACTTGCATATCTCCACTCGAGACGAGGCCTGACTCCCGTGTGGAGACTCCAGAGGATCCCCAAGTTCCATGTCAGCAGTGGAGTGGAAACCTCAGGTTTTGGCCTCAACTCCAGACGAGGACTTAGAACCGGGGAACAAATGGAGAGGAATCCCTAGAGGCCCCTCACAACTTGCATGGAGACAGACTTTTCCTGAGGCCACAAGTGCGGGTCCCTGAGTTCCCCATCATAACTCGAGAGGAACCTGCCGCAACTCGAGTAAAATGAGGAGGTTCTCCCCTCCAGGCGAGATGAGGCCCTTTTCCATTCCGTCGTCTAGAGGGAAATCACACCTTCCCTCTTGAACCTCGAAAGGGTCCTTCAAATCATTGCTGCAACTCAAGAATTTCCCCAACATACCTGTCTCCTCTTGACACGAACACAAAGGGTCCCACCATACTAAAGAGGTGCCCCGTTTCCCCCTCCTCCACTCGAGATGAGGGCTCCTTTCCCTGCTTCATTGGGAAAGGATTCCCAGGGATCCGTCGCATTTCAAGAGGAGGCGCTCTCTACAGGAAAGTCGAGAGGAACTCTAGGGATCGTGCCACCATTCAAAGGACTCTGAAATATCTCAGTCCTAACCAGAGGAAACTGATTTCCCTGCACTGTCTCGACTGTCACCCCGAGTATCAGCTAACACCATGGTCGGAGGTATGACAGCCCTGTGGGAAAGCCTCTAGGGAAAGTCACAGATCCCTGTGTCAACTCAATGGGAAGCCTGACACAGTTGCTACAGCTCAGGAGAAAAGTGGACGTGCATGTCTCCATTCGAGACGAGGCCTGATTCCCCTGTGGAAACTCCAGAGGAACCCTAAGTTCCATGTTAGCACTGGAGAGGAAACCTCAGATTCTGGCCTCAACTCCAGACGAGGACTTAGGACCTAGCACCGACTGGAGAGGAATCCAGAGAGGCCCCTCAAAACTCGTATGGAGACTGGCTTTTCCTAGGCCACATGAGCGGGTTCCTGAGGGCCCCATCGTAACTCTAGAGGAACCTGCCGCAACTCGAGAAAAACCAGGAGATTCTCCCGTCCTGGCAAGATGAGGCCCTTTACACTGGGTCGTTTAGAGGGAAATCACACCTTCCCTCTTGAACCTCAAACGGGTCCTTCACACCCTTTCTGCTACTCAGGAAGTTTCCTGATGTACCTGTCTCCACTTGAGAGGAACACTGAGGGTCCCGCCAACCTCAAGAGGAGCCCTGTTTCCCCCTCCTCCAGCCGATTGAGGGTTCCTTTCACTCCTTCATTGGGAAAGGATTCCCTGAATCCCGTCGCATATCAAGAGGAGACGCTTTCAACAGGAAAGTTGAGAGGAACTCCAGGGGTAGTGCCACCATTCCAAAAGACCACAAAATGTCTCAGTCCACTTCACAGGAATCTGATTTCATCGCACTGCCTCGACTGTCACCCCGAGTATCGTGGCACGCCATGGTGGCATGTGTGACAGCCCTGTGGGAAAGCCTCGAGGGAAAGCCACAGATCCCTGTGTCAGCTCGACGGGAAGCCTGACACTGCTGCTACAGCTCGGGAGGAAAGCTGACTTGCATGTCTCCACTCGAGACGAGGCCTGACTCCCCTGTGGAGACTCCAGAGGAACGCCAAGATCATGTCAGCACTGGAGAGGAAACCTCAGGTTCCGGCCTCGGCTCCAGATGAGGACTTAGGACCCGGGACCGACTGGAGAGGAATCCCAAGAGGCCCTTCACAACTCGCATGGAGACCGGCCTTTCCTGAGGCCACACGAGCGGGTCACTGAGGTCCCCATCGTAACTCGAGAGGAACATGCCGCAACTTGAGAAAAACCAGGAGGTTCTCCCCTCCAGGCGAGTTGAGGCCCTTTTCCACTCTGGGGTCTCGAGGGTTATCACACCTTACCTCTTATCACACCTCGAGGTGTGAAGGACCTCAAAAGCGTCCTTCACACCCTTGCAGCAACTCAAGAAGTTCCCCGACATACCCGTCTCCACTGGAGAGGAACACTGAAGTTTACGCGAATGTCAAGAGGAACCCCATTTCTCGCTCCTCCACTCGAAATGAGGGTTCCTATCCCTGCTTCATCGCGAAAGGATTCCCCGCATTCCCGTCACGTCCCTAGATGAGACACTCTCAACAGGAAAGTCGAGAGGAACTCCAGGGGTCGTGCCACCATTCCTTTAGACCCCCAAATGACTCAGTCCACTCCAGAGGAACCTGATTTCCCTGCACTGACACTACTGTCACCCAGAGTATCGACTCACACCATGGTGGCACGTGTGACAGCCCTTTGGGAAAGCCTCGAGGGAAAGCCACAGATCCCTGTGTCAACTCGACGGGAAGCCTGACTCTGCTGCTAGAGCTCGTGAGGAAAGAGGACGTGCATGTCTCCACTCTAGACGAGGCCTGACTCCCCTGTGGAGACTCCAGAGGAACCCCAAGATCCATTTAGGCACTGGAGAGAAAACCTCAGGCTCCAGCCTCTGTTCAAGATGAGGACTTCGGACCCGGCACCAATTGGAGAGGAATCCCGAAGGGCCCCTCGCAACTTGCATGGAGACTGGCATTTCCTGAGGCCACATGAGCAGGTCCCCAAGGTCCCCATCATAACTCGAGAGCAACCTGTCACAACACGAGAAAAACCAGGTGGTTCTCCCCCACAGGCGAGATGAGGCCCTTTCCCTCTGCGATGTCTTGAGCATGATCACACCTTCCCTCTTGAACCTCGAAAGGGTCCTACACACCCTTGCATCAATTCAAGAAGTTCCCTAACATACCCGTCTCCACTTGAGAAGAACACCGAGGGTCCCTCCAAACTCAAGAGGAGCGACATTTCCTCCTCCTCTGCTCGAGATGAGCGCTCCTTTCCCTGCTTCTCCGGGAAACGTTTCCCGGCGTTCTTGTCACAACTCAAGTGGAGGCGCTCTCAACAGGAAAGTCGAGAGGAACACCAGGGGTCGTGCCACCATTCCAAAAGACCCCCAAATATCACAGTCCACTCCAGAGTAACCTGATTTCCCTGCACTGCCTCGACTGTCACCCCGAGTATTGCCTCACACCACAGAGGCACATGTGACAGTCCTGTGGGAAAGCCTCGAGGGAAAGCCACAGATCCCTGTGTCAACTCTACGGGAAGCCTGACACTGCTTCTACAGCTCAGGAGGAAAGCAGACGTGCATGTCTCCACTCGAGACAAGGCCTGTCTCCCCTGTGGAGACTCCAGAGGAACAACAAGATCCATGTCAGCACTGGAGAGGAAACCTCAGTTTCGGGCCTTAGCTCCAGATGAGGACTTAGGACCCAGAACCAACTGGAGAGGAATCCCGAGAGGCCCATTGCAACTCGCATGGAGATTGGCCTTTCCTGAGGCCACACGAGCAGATCCCTTAGGTCCCCATCATAACTTGAGAGGAATCTTCCACACTGCGATAAAAACCAGGAGGTTCTCCCCTCCCAGCAAGATGAGGCCCTTTTCTGCTGTGGCATCTCGAGGGAAATCACATCTTCCCTCTTGAACCTCAAAAGGGTCCTTCACACCACTGCTGCACCTCAAGAAGTTCGGAGACATAACCATCTCAACTCAGCTGGAACACTGAGGGTCCTGCTAAAATTAGGAGGAGGCCCGTTTCCCCCTCCTTCGCTTGAGATGAGGGTTCCTTTCCCTGATTCTTTGGGAAAGGATTCCTGGCGTTCCCTTCGCATCTCAAGAGGAGGCTCTCTCAACAGGAATGTCAAGAGGAACTCCAGCGGTCGATCCACCATTGCAAAAGACCCCCAAATGTCTCAGTCCACTCCAGAGGAACCTGATTTCCCTGCACTGCCTCGACTATCACCCTAAGTATCGACTCACACCATGGTGGCACGTGTGACAGCACTTTGGGAAAGCCTCGAGGGAATGCCACAGATCCCTGTGTCAACTTGACGGAAAGCCTGACACTGCTGTTACAGCTCGGGAGGAAAGCGGATGTATATGTCTCCACTCAAGATGAGGCCTGACTGCCCTGTGGAGACTCCAGAGGAACCCCAAGATCCATGTCAGCACTGGAGAGGAAACCTCAGTTTCTGGCCTCAGCTCCAGACGAATACTTAGGACCTGTATCGACTGGAGAGGAATCCCGAGAGACCCCTCGCAACTCACATGAAGACTGGCTTTTCCTGAGACCACACGAGCGGGTCCCTGAGGTCTCGTTCGTAACTTGAGAGGAAAGTGCCGCAACTTGAGAAAAACAAGGAGGCTCTCCCCTCCAGGCTAGACAGGGCCCTTTTCTCCTGAGGAATCTCGAGGGAAATCACACCTTCCCTCTTGAACATCAAAAGAGTCCTTCACACCCTTGTTACAACTCAAGAAGTTCCCCGACATACCCGTCTCCACTCAAGAGGACCCCCGAGGGTCCCGCCAAACTCAAGATGAGTCCCGTTTCCACCTCCTCCACTGGAGATGAGGGTTCCTTTCCCTGCTTCGTCGTGAAAGGTTTCCTGGCATTGCCATCGCATCTCAAGAGGAGGCACTCTCAACAGGAAAGTCGACAGGAACTCCAGGGGTCTTGTAACCATTCCAAATGATCCCCAAATATCTCACGTCAATCCAGAGGAACCGGATTTCCCTGCACTGCATCGACTTTCACCCCGAGTTTTGAATCACATGACGGTGGCACGTGAGAAAGCCCTGTGGGAAAGCCTCGAGGGAAAGCCACAGATCTCTGTGTCAACTCGACGGCCAGCCTGACACTGTTGCCACAGCTCAGGAGGAAAGTGGACGTGCATGTCTCCACTTGAGACGATTCCTGACTCCCCTGTGGAGACTCCAGAAGAACCCCAAATCCATGTCAACACTGGAGAGGAAACCTCAGATTCTGGCCTCGACTCTGAATGAGGACTTAGGACCCAGCACTGACTGGAGAGGAATGCCGAGAGGCACTTCACACCTTGCATGCAGACTGGCCTTTCCTGAGGCCACACAAGTGGGTCCCTGAGGTCCTCGTCTTAGCTCGAGAGGAAGCTGCCACAACTGGAGAAAAACCAGGAGCTTCTCCCCTCCTGGCGAGATGAGGCACTTTTCTGCTGTGGCGTCTTGAGGGAAATCACACCTTCCCTCTTGAACCTCGAAAAGGTCCTTCACACCCTTGCTACAACTCAAGAAGTTCCCTGACATACACGTCTCCACTCAAGAGGACCCCCAAAGGTCCCGCCAAGCTCAAGAGGAGCCCCGTTTTTCCCTCCTCTGCTCAAGATGAGGGTTCCTTTCCCTGCTTCATGGGAAAGGATTCCAGGTGTTCCCATCACAATTTAAGAGGAAGTGCTCTCCACAGGAAAGTCGAGAGGAATTCCAGTGGTCGTGTCACCATTCCAAAAGACCCACAAATGTCTCAGTCCACTCCATAAGAACCTGATTTCCCTGCACTGCCTCAACTGTCACCCCGAGTATCAACTCACACCATGGTGGCACGTGTGACAGCCCTTTGGGAAAGCCTCGAGGGAATGCCACAGGTCCCTGTGTCAACTTGACGGGAAGCCTGACACTGCTGTTACAGCTTGGGAGGAATGTGGATGTACATGTCTCCACTCGAGACGAGGCCTGACTCCCCTGTGGAGACTCCAGAGGAACCCCAAGGTCCATGTCAGCACTGGAGAGGAAACCTCAGGTTCCGGCCTCAGCTCCAGACGAGTACATAGGACCTGTACCGACTGGAGAGGAATCCCGAGAGACCCCTCACAACTCGTATGGAGATGGACCTTTCCTGAGACCACACAAGCGGGTGCCTGAGTTCCCTTTTGTAACTCGAGAGGAACTCGCAACTCGAGAAAGACAAGAAGGTTCTCCCCTCCAGGCAAGATGAGGCCCTTTTCTCCTGTGGCATCTCTAGGGAAATCACACCTTCCGTCTTGAACATCGAAAGGGTCCTTCATACCCTTGTAACAACTAAAGAAGTTCCCTGACATACCCGTCTCCACTCGAGGACCCTCGAGGGTCCCGCCAAACTCAAGATGAGTTCAGTTTCCCCCTCCTCTGTTCGAGATGAGGGTTCCTTTCCCTGCTTCATCGGGAAAGGTTTCCCGGTGTTCCTGTCGTACCTCAAGAGGAGGTGCTCTCCACAAGAAAGTCAAGAGGAACTTCAGGGGTCTTGTAACCGTTCCAAAGGATCCCCAAATATCTCACATCAATCCAGAGGAACCGGATTTCCCTGCACTGTGTTGACTTTCACCCCGAGTTTTGACTCACACCACAGTGGTACGTGAGAAAGCCCTGTGGGAAAGCCTCGAGGGAAAGACACAGATATCTGTGTCAACTTGATGGGCAGCCTGACACTGTTGCCACAGCTCGGGAGGAAAGCAGACGTGCATGTCTCCACTCGAGACGATTCCTGACTCCCCTGTGGAGACTCCAGAGGAACCCCAAGATCCATGTCAGCACTGGAGAGGAAACCTCAGGTTCTGGCCTCAGCTCCAAACGAGGACTTAGGACCCGGCACCAACTGGAGAGGAATGCCGAGAGGCACCTCGCACCTCGCATGCAGACTGGCCTTTCCTGAGGCCACACGAGCAGGTCCCTGAAGTTCCCACTGTAACTCGAGATGAACCTTCCAAAACTCGAGAAAAACCAAGAGGTTCTTCGCTCCAGGCGAGATGAGGCCCTTTTCCGCTGCGGCATCTCGAGGGAAATCGCACCTCACCCTTGAACCTCGAAAGGGTCCTTTGCACCCTTGCAACAAATCAAGAAGTTTCCCGACATACCCGTTTCCACTGGAGAGGAACACTTAAGGCCCAGCACAACTCAAGAGGAGCCCCGTTTCCCCCTCATCTGCTCGAGATGAAGGCTACTTTCCCTGCTTCGAAGGGAAAGGATTCCCAGGGTTCCCATCTCATCTCAAGAGGAGGCGCTCTCCACAGGAAAGTCGAGGGGAACTCCAGGGGACGTTCCACCATTCCAAAAGATCACCAAATATCTCGGTCCACTCCAGAGGACCCTGATTTCCCTGCACTGCCTCGACTGTCACCCCGAGAATTCAGTCACACTATGGTGTCACGTGTGACAGCCCTGAGTGAAAGCCTCAAGGGAAAGCCACAAATCCCTGTGTCAACTCGATGGGAAGCCTGACACTGCTGCTACTGCTTGGGAGGAAAGCAGATGTGCATGTCTCCACTCGAGATGAGGACTGACTCCTCTGCGGAGACTCCAGAGGTACCCCAAGTTCCATGTCAGCACTGGAGAGGAAACCTCAGATTCAGGCCTCGGATACAGATGAAGACTTTGGAATCGGCACCGACTGGAGTGGTATCCCGAGGGGGCCGTTGCAACTCACATGGAGACTGGCCTTTCCCGAGGCCACACGAGCGGGTCCCTGACATCTCCATTTTAACTTGAGAGGAACCTGCTGCAACTCGAGAAAAACCAGGAGGTTCTCCCCTCCAGGCGAGATGAGGACCTTTTCCACTGCGGTGTCTCGAGGGAAATCACACCTTCCCTCTTCAACCTTGAAAGGGTCCTTCACACCCTTGCTGCAACTCAAGAAGTTCCCCAATATACCCAACTACACTCGAGAGGAACACCAAGGGTCCCGCCAAACTCAAGACGAGCCCCGTTTCACCCTCCTCTGTACGAGATGAGGGTTCCTTTCCCTGCTTCGTCAGGAAAGGATTCCCGGCATTCCTGTTGCATCTCAAGTGGAGGCGCTCTCAACAAGGAAGTCGAGATTTACTCCAGGGATCTTGCCTCCATTACAAAGGACCCCCAAAAGGCTCATTCCACTCCAGAGGAACCTAAATTCCCTGCTCTGCCTCAACTGAAAACCCTAGTACCGACTCACATCATGGTGGCACGTGTGACAGCCCTGTGGGAAAGCCTTGAGGGACAGCCACAGATCCCTGTGCCAACTCAATGGGAATCCTGACACTGCTGCTACAGTTCGGGAGAAAAGTGGACCTGCAGGTTTCCACTCGAGACGAGGCCTGACTCCCCTGTGGAGACTCCAGAGGAACCCTCGATCTATGTAAGCACCGGAGAGTGAACCTCAGTTTCTGGTCTCGGCTCAAGTCAAGGACTTAGGACCTGGCACTGACTGGAGAGGAATCCTGAGAGGCCCCTCACAAGTCACATGGAGACTGGTCTTTCCTGAGGCCACACGAGTGGGTCCCTGAAGTCCCCGTGGTAACTTGAGAGGAACCTGCTGCAACTCGAGAAAAAACAGGAGGTTCTCCCCTTCAGGCGAGCTGAGGCCCTTTTCTGCTACAGTGTTTCGAGGGAAATCACATCTTCCCTCTTGAATTTCGAAAGGGTCCTTCACACACTTGCAGCAACTCAAAAAGTTCCCCGACATACCTGTCTCCACTCTAGAGGAACACCGAGGGTCCCTCCACAACTCAAGAGGAGCCCCATTTCCCTCACCTCTGCTCGAGATGAAGGATCATTTCCCTGCTTCGTCAGTAAAGGATTCCCGGCATTCCCGTCACATCTCAAGAGAAGGTGCTCTCAACAGGAAAGTCGAGTGGAACTCCAGGGGTCATACCAACATTCCAAAAGACCCCCAAATGGCTCAGTCCACTCCAGATGAGCCTGATTTCCCTGCACAGCCTCGACTGTCACCCCGAGTATCGACTCACACCACGGTGGCACGTGCGACAGCCCTGTGGGAAAACCTCGAGGTAAAGCCACAGAGCCCTGTGTCAACTCGACGGGAAGCCTGGCACTGCTGCTACAGCTCAGGAGGAAAGTGGACGTGCATGTCTCCACTCGAGACGAGGCCTGACTACCTCCTGAGGAACCCCAAGATCCCTGTCAGCACTGGAAAGGAAACCTCAGGTTGCAGCCTCGGCTCCAGATGAGGACTTAGGACCTGGCACCAACTGGAGAGAAATCTCGAGGGGCCCCTGGCAACTCGCATGGAGACTGGCCTTTCCTGAGGACACATGAGCGGGTCCCTGAAGTCCCCGTCATAACTCGAGAGGAACCTGCCGCAACTCGACAAAAAACAGGAGGTTCTCCCCTCCAGGCGAAATGAGGCACTTTTCCACTGCAGCATCTCGAGGGAAATCACACCTTCCTTCTTGAACCTCGAAAGGGCCCTTCACACCCTTGCAGCTACTCAAGAAGTTCCCCAACATACCCATCTCCACTTGAGAGAACACCATGTGTCCTGCCATACTCAAGAGGGGCCCCGTTTCCCCTCCTCCACTCGAGATGAGGGTTCCTTTCCCTGCTTTGTTGGGATAGGATTCCCGGTGTTCCCGTCACATCTCATGAGAAGGCCCTCTCAACAGGAAAGTAGAGAGGAACTCCAGGGGTCGTGCCACCATTTCAAAAGACCCACAAATGTCTCAGTACACCACAGAGGAACTTGATTTCCCTGCAGTGCCTCGAGTGTCACCCCGAGAATTGACTGACACCACGGTGGCACAGGTGACAGCCCTGTGAGAAAGCCTCGAGGGAAAGCCACAGATCTTAGTGTCAAGTCGACGGGAAGCCTGAAACTGCTGCTACAGCTCCGGAGGAAAGCGTACGTGCATGTCTCCACTCGAGACAAGGCATGACTTCCCCATGGAGACTCCAGAGGAACCCCAAGATGCATGTCAGCACTGGAGAGGAAACCTCAGGTTCCGGCCTCATCTCCAGATGAGGACTTAGGACCTGGCACCGACTGGAGAGAAATCCCGAGTCCCCTTGCAACTCGCATGGGTCTGGCCTTTCCTGAGGCCACACGAGCAGTTCCCTGAGGTCCCTGTTGTAACTCGGGAGGAATCTGTCGCAACTCGAGAAAAACAAGGACGTTCTCCCCTCCAGGCGAGATGAGGCCCTTTTCCTCTCTGGCGTATCGGGGGAAATATCACCTTATGTCTTTAACCTCGATAGGATCCTTCACACCCTTGCTACAACTCAAGAAGTTCCCCGACACACTCGTCTCCACTCAAGAGGAACACCGAGGGTCACGGCAAAGTCAAGAGGAGCCACGTTTCCCCCTCCTCCGCTCGAGATGAGGGCTCCTTTCCCTGCTTCGTTTGGCAAGGTTTTCCGGCGTTCCCGTCGCATCTCAAGAGGAAGCGCTCTACACAGGTAAGTAGAGAGGAACACCAGGGGTCGTGCCACAATTTCAAAAGACCCCTAAATGTCTCAGTCCACTCCAGAGGAACCTCATTACCCTACACTGATTCAACTGTCACCCTGAGTATCGAATCACACCACGGTTCCACGTGTGACAGCCCTGTGGGAAACCATTGAGGGAAAGCCACAGATCCCTGTGTCAACTCTATGGGAAGCCTGACACTGCTGCTACAGCTTGGGAGAAAAGCAGACGTGCATTTCTCTACTCGAGACCAGGCCTGACTCTCCTGTGGCAACTCCAGAGTAACCGCAAGATCCATGTCAGCATTAGAGAGGAAACATCAGTTTTCGGGCTCAGCTCCAGGCGAGGACTTAGGACTTGGCACCAACTGGAGAGGCATCCGGAGAGGACCCTTGCAACTCGCATGGAGACTGGACTTTCCTGAGGCCACATGAGTGGGTCACTGAGGTCCCCGTTATACCTTGAGAGGAACCTGCCACAACTCGAGAAACCCAGGAGGTTCTCCCTTCCAGGCGAGATGAGGCCCTTTTCCACTGTGGCGTCTCAAGGGAAATCAAACCTTCACTCTTGAACCTTGAAAGGTTACTTCACACCCTTGCTGCAACTCAAGAAGTTCCCTGACATACCCGTCTCAACTCGTGAGGAACACCGAGGGTTCTGCGAAATTCAAGAGGAGCCCCGTTTCCCCCTCCTCCCCTTGAAATGAGGGTTCCTTTCCCTGCATCTTCGGGAAAGAATTCCAGGCATTCCCGTCGCATTTCAAGAGGGTGTGCTCTCAACAAGAAAGTCGAGAGGAACTCCAGGGGTCGTGCCACCATTCCAAAAGACCCCCAAATGTCTCAGTCCACTCCAGAGGAACCTGATTTCCCTGCACTGACTCAACTGTCACCCCGAGTATCAACTCACACCACGGTGGCACGTGTGAGAGGCCCGTGGGAAAGCCTTGAGAGAAAGCCACAGATCCCTGTGTCAACTTGACGGGAAGCCTGACACTGCTGCTACATCTCAGGAGGAAAGTGGACGTGCATGTCTCCACTCGAGACGAGGCCTTACTCCCTTGTGGAGACTCCCGAGGAACCCCTAGATCCATGTCAACACCAGAAAGGGAAACTCAGGTTCTGGACTCAGCACAAGACGAGGACTTAGGACCCAGCACTGACTGGAGAGGAATCCCGAGAGGCCCCTTGCAACTCGCATGGAGACTGGCCTTTCCTGAGACCACAGAAGCGGGTCCCTGAGGTCACCGTCATAACTCAAGAGGAACGTGCCGCAACTCGAGAAAAACAAGGAGGTTCTTTCCTCTAGGCCAGATGAGGCCCTTTTCGGCTGTGGCGTCTAGAGGGAAATCACACCTTCCATCTTGAACCTCAAAAGGTTCCTTCACACACTTGCTGCAACTCAAGAAGTTCCCTGACATACCAGTTTCCACTCGAGAGGAATACCGAGGGTCCCGCCATACTCAAGAGGAGCCCACGTTCATCCTAATCCGCTCAAGATGAGAGTTTCTTTCCCTGATTCATCGGGAAAGTTTTCCCTGCATTCCCATCTCAAGAGGAGGCGCTCTCAACAGGAAAGTGAGAGGAACTCTAGTGGAAGTGCCACCATTCAAAAAGACCACCAGATGTCTCAGTCCACACCAGAGAAACCTGATTTCCCTCCAGTGCCTCAACTGTCACTCCGAGTATTGACTCACACCACGGTGGCACGTGTGCCAGCCGTGTGGGAAAGCCTCGAAGGAAAGCCACAGAACCCTGTGTCAACTCGACTGGAAGCCTGACCCTGCTGATATAGCTCGGGAGGAAAGCGGACGTGCATGTCTCCACTCGAGATGAGGCCTGACTCCCCTGTGGAGACTCCAGAGGAACCCCAAGTTCAAGAAGTTCCCCGACATACCTGTCTCCAATCGAGAGGAACACCAAGGGTCCTGCCACAACTCAAGAGGAGCCCCGTTTTCCCCTCCTCCGTTCGAGATGAGGGCTCATTTCCCTGCTTTGTCGGGAAAGGATTCCCGGCATTCCCGTCTCATCTCAACAGGAAGTGCTCTCCACAGCAAAGTCGAGAGGAACTCCAGGCGTCATGCCACCATTCCAAAAGACCCCCAAATGTCTCAGTCCACTCCAGAGGAACCTGATTTCCCTGCACTGCCTCGATTGTCACCCCGAGTATCGACTCACACCACGGTGGCACATGTGAAAGCCCTGTGGGAAAGCCTTGAAGGTAAGCCACAGATCTCTGTGTCAACTCGATGGGAAGCCTGACACCGCTGCTCCAACTCGGGAGGAAAGCGAACGTGCCTAACTCCACTCGAGACAAGGAATGACTCCCCTGTGGAGAAATCCAGAGGAACAACAAGATCCATGTCAGCACTGGAGAGGAAACCTCAGGTTCTGGCCTTGGCTCCAGATGAGGACTTAGGACCCGGCACTGACTGGAGAGGAATCCTGAGAGGCCCCTCACACCTCGCATGAAGACTGGCCTTTCCTGAGGCCACATGTGCGGTTCCCTGAGGTCCCCATCATAACTGGAGAGGAACCTACCACAACTCGAGAAAAACCTGGAGATTCTCCCATCCAGACGAGATGAGGCCCTTTTCCACTGCGCATCTCAAGGGAAATCACACCTTCCCTCGTGAACTTCAAAAGGGTCTTTCACACCCTTGCTTCAATTCAAGAGCTTCCCAGAAATACCTGTGTCCACTCGAAAGGAACTTCCAGGGTCCCGCGAAACTCAAGAGAAGACCCGTTTCCCCCTCCTCCGCTTGAGATGAGGGTTCCTTTCCCTGATTCGTTGGGAAAGGATTCCCGGCTTTGTCGTCACACCTCAAGAGGAGGCGCTCTGCACAGGAAAGTCAAGAGGAACTCGAGGGGTCGTGCCACCATTCCAAAACACCCCCAAATGTATCAGTCCACTCCAGAGGATCCTGATTTCCCTGCACTGCCTCGACTGTCACCCCTGGTATTGACTCACACCACGGTGGCACATATGGCAGCCCTGTGGGAAAGCCTTGAGGGAAAGCCACAGATCCCTGTGTCAACTCGATTGGAAGCCTGACACTGCTGCTACAGCTCGGAAGGAAAGCAGACGTGCATATCTCCCCTCAAGATGAGGCCTGACTCCCCTGTGGAGACTCCAGAGGAACCCCAAAATCCATGTAAGCAATGGAGAGGAAACCTCAGGATAGGGCCTCGGGTCCAGACGAGGATTTAAGACCGAGCACTGACTGGAGAGGAATCCCGAGAGGTCCCTCACAATTCGCATGGAGACTGACCAATCCTGAGGCCACACGAGGGGGTCCCTGAGGTCCCATTCATAATAGATAGAAACCTGATGCAACTCTAGAAAAACCAGGAGGTTCTCCCCTCCAGGCGTGATGAGGCAGTTTTTCGCTGTGGCGTCTTGAGGGAAATCACACCTTCCCTCTTGAAGCTCGAAAGTTTCCTTCACACCCTTGCAGCAACTCAAGAAGTTCCCCAACATACCCATCTCCACTTGAGAGGAACATTGAGGGTTCCGCCACAACTCCAGAGGAGCCCCGTTTCCCCCACCTCAGCTCGAGATGAGGGTTCCTTTCTGGCTTCGTCGGGAAAGGATTCCCGGAGTTCCCGTCGCATTTCAAGAGGAGGTGCTCCCAACAGAAAAGTCGAGAAGAACTCCAGGGGTCGTGTCACCATTGGAAAAGACTCCCAGATGTCTCATTCCACTCCACAGGAACCTGATTACCCTGCACTTCCTTGACTGTCAAACCTAGTATCCACTCACACCACAGTGTCACGTGTGACAGCCCTGTAGGAAAGCCTAGAGGGAAAGCCACAGACCCCTGTGTCAACTAGATGGGAAGGCTGACACTGCTGCTACAGTTCCAGAGGAAAGCTGACGTGAATGTCTCCACTCGAAATGAGGCCTGAATCCTCTGTGGAGACTCCAGAGGAACCCCAAGATCCATGTCAGCACTGGAGAGGAAATCTCAGGTTACAGCCTCGGCTGCAGAAGAGGACTTAGGACCCGGCACCGACTGGAGATGAATCCCCAGAGGCCCCTCGTAACTTGCGTGGAGACTGGCCTTTCCTGAGGCCACATGAGCAGTCCCTAAGGTCCCCATCATAACACGAGAAGAACCCGCTGCAACTGGAGAAAACCCATGAGGTTCTCCCCTCCAGGCGAGATGAGGCCCTTTTCCGCTGAAGAGTCCTGAGGCAAATCACATCTTCCCTCTTGAACCTCGAAAGGGTCCTTCACACCCTTGCTGCAAATGAAGAACTTCCCCGACGTACCCGTCTCCACTAGCGAGAAACACCGAGGGTCCCGCCAAACTCAAGAGGAGAGTTGTTTTCCCCTCCTCCGCTTGAAATGAGGATCCCTGTTTCCCCCCCTCCACTCGAGATGAGGGTTCCTTTCCCTGCTTCGTCGGGAAAGGATTCCCGGCATTTCCGTCACATCTCAAGAGGAAGTGCTCTCAACAGTAAAGTCGAGAGGAACTCGAGGCGTCGTGACACCAATCAAAAAGAACCCCAAATGTCTCAGTCCACTCCAGAGGAACCTGATTTCCCTGCACTGCCTCAACAGTCACACCGAGTATCGACTCACACCACTGTGGCACGTGTGAAAGCCCTATGGGAAAGCCTCAAGGGAATGTGTGACATGGCTGCTACAGCTGGTGAAGAAAGCGGATGTGCATGTCACCACGTGAGTCGTGACCTGACTCCCCTGTGGAGACTCCAGAGGAACCCCAAGATCCATGTCAGCACTGGAGAGGAAACCTCAGATTCCGACCTCGGCTCAAGAAGAGAATTTAGGACTTGACACCGACTGGAAAGGAATCCTGAGAGGCCCCTCGCAACTCGCATGGAGACTGGCCTTTCCTGAGGCCACATGAGCGGGTCCCTGATGTCCCCGTCATAACTCGAGAGGAACTTGCCACAACTCGAGAAAAACCAGGAGGTTCGCTCCTCCAGGCGAGAAGAGGCTTTTTTCCTCTGCGGCATCTCGAGGGAAATCACACCTTCCCTCTTGAACCTCAAAAGGCTCCTTCACCCCCTGCTGCAACAAAAGAAGTTCCCTGACATACCCATCTCCACTCAAAAGGAACGCCGAGGGTCCCGCAACAACTCAAGAGGAGCCCCGTTTCCCCCTCCTCCACTTGAGATTAGGGTTCATTTCTCTGCTTCTTTGGGAAAAGATACTGGCGTTCCTTTTGCATCTCAAGAAGAGGCACTCTAAACAGGAAAGTGGAGAGGAATTCCAGGGGATGTGCCACCATTCCAAAAGAGGCCCAAATATCTTAGTCCACTCCAGAGGAACCTGATTTCCCTGCACAGCCTCGAATGTCACCCTGATTATCGACTCTCACCACGGTGGCACGTATTTCAGCCATGTGGGAAAGCCTCGAGGTAAAGCCACAGATCCCTGTTTCAACTCGATGGGAAACTTGACACTGCTGCTACAGCTTGGGATGAAAGCTGACATGCATGTCTCCACTCAAGACGAGGCCTGACTACCCTGTGGAGACTCGAGAGGAACCCCAAAATCCATGTCAGCACTGGAGAAGAAACCTCAGGTTCTGGCCTCGGCTCCAGATGAGGGCTTATGACCCAGCACCGACTGGAGACAAATCCCTAGAGGCCCCTCGCAACTCGCATGGAGACTGGCCTTTCCTGAGGCCATCCGAGTGGTTCCTTGAGGTCCCAGTCGAAGCTTGAGAGGGACCTGGTGCAACTCGAGAAAAACCAGGAGGTTCTCCTGTCGAGGTGAGATGAGGCCCTTTTCCTTGTGGCGTCTTGAGGAAAATCACACCTTTCCTCCTGAACCTCGAAAGGGTCCTTCACACCCTTGCTGCAACTCATGAAGTTCCCTGATTTACCCTTCTCCACTTGAAAGGAACACCGAGGGTCCCGCCAAACTCAAGCAGAGCTCCGTTTCCCAGTCTTCTGCTCGAGATGAGGGTTCCTTTCCCTGCTTCCTCGGGAAAGGATTCCCGGCTTTCCCATCACATCTCAAGAGGTGGCGCTCTCCACAGGAAAGTCGAGAGGAACTCCAGGGGTCTTGCCACCATTCCAAAAGACCCCCAAATGCCTCAGTCCACTCCAGAGGAACCTGATTTCCCTGCACTGCCTCGACTGTCACCCCGAGTATTGACTAACACCACGGTGGCACGTGGGACAGCCCTGTGGGAAAGCCTCGAGAGAAACCCACAGATCCCTGTGTCAACTCGACGGGAAGCTTCAGTCCACTCCAGAGGAACCTGATTTCCCTGCACTGCCTCGACTGTCACCCCGAGTATTGACTAACACCACGGTGGCACGTGGGACAGCCCTGTGGGAAAGCCTCGAGAGAAACCCACAGATCCCTGTGTCAACTCGACGGGAAGCCTGACACTGCTGCTACAGCTCAGGAGGAAAGCGGACATGCATGTCTCCACTCGAGATGAGGCCTGACTCCCCTGTGGAGACTCCAGAGGAACACCAGGATCCATGTCAGCACTGGAGAGGAAACCTCAGGTTCTGGCATTGGCTCTGGACTAGGACTTAGGACCCGTCACTGACTGGAGAGGAAACCTGAGAGGCTCCTCGGAACTCGCATGGAGACTGGCCTTTCCTGAGGCCACACGAGCGGTTCTGTGAGATCCCTGTTGTAACTCGAGAGGAAACTGCCACAACTCGAGAAAAACAAGGAAGTTATGCCCTCCAGGGGAGATGAGGCCCCTTTTCACTGCGGCATCTCAAGGGAAATCACACCTTCCCTCTTGAACCTCGAAAGGGTCCTTCAAACCTTGCAGCAACTCAGGAAGTTTGCAGACATACCCGTCTCCACTCGAGAGGAACACCCAGGGTCCCGCCAAACTCAAGAGGAGCCCCGTTCCCCACTACTCTGCTCGAGATGAGGGTTCCTTTACCTGCTTCATTGGTAAATGATTCCCGGCATTCCTGTCACATCTCAAGAGGAGGTGCTGTCAACAGGAATGTCGAGAGTAACTCCCAGGATTGTGCCACCATTCAAAAAGACCACCCAATGCCTCTGTCCACTCCAGAGGACCCTGATTTCCCTGCACTGCCTCGACTGTCACCCCGAGTATTGACTAACACCACGGTGGCACGTGGGACAGCCCTGTGGGAAAGCCTCGAGAGAAACCCACAGATCCCTGTGTCAACTCGACGGGAAGCCTGACACTGCTGCTACAGCTCAGGAGGAAAGCGGACATGCATGTCTCCACTCGAGATGAGGCCTGACTCCCCTGTGGAGACTCCAGAGGAACACCAGGATCCATGTCAGCACTGGAGAGGAAACCTCAGGTTCTGGCATTGGCTCTGGACTAGGACTTAGGACCCGTCACTGACTGGAGAGGAAACCTGAGAGGCTCCTCGGAACTCGCATGGAGACTGGCCTTTCCTGAGGCCACACGAGCGGTTCTGTGAGATCCCTGTTGTAACTCGAGAGGAAACTGCCACAACTCGAGAAAAACAAGGAAGTTATGCCCTCCAGGGGAGATGAGGCCCCTTTTCACTGCGGCATCTCAAGGGAAATCACACCTTCCCTCTTGAACCTCGAAAGGGTCCTTCAAACCTTGCAGCAACTCAGGAAGTTTGCAGACATACCCGTCTCCACTCGAGAGGAACACCCAGGGTCCCGCCAAACTCAAGAGGAGCCCCGTTCCCCACTACTCTGCTCGAGATGAGGGTTCCTTTACCTGCTTCATTGGTAAATGATTCCCGGCATTCCTGTCACATCTCAAGAGGAGGTGCTGTCAACAGGAATGTCGAGAGTAACTCCCAGGATTGTGCCACCATTCAAAAAGACCACCCAATGCCTCTGTCCACTCCAGAGGACCCTGATTTCCCTGCACTGCCTCGACTGTCACCCCGAGAATCAACTCACACCACGATGGCACGTGTGACAGCCCTGTGGAAAAGCCTCGACGGAAAGCCACAGATCCCTATGTCAACTCGATGGGAAGCCAGAAACTGCTGCTACAACTCGGGAGGAAAGTGGACGTGCATGTCTCCACTCGAGACAAGGGCTGACTCCCCAGTGGAGACTCCACAAGAACCCTAAGATCCATGTCAGCACTGCGGAGGAAACTTCAGGTTCCGGCCNAAGCCACAGATCCCTATGTCAACTCGATGGGAAGCCAGAAACTGCTGCTACAACTCGGGAGGAAAGTGGACGTGCATGTCTCCACTCGAGACAAGGGCTGACTCCCCAGTGGAGACTCCACAAGAACCCTAAGATCCATGTCAGCACTGCGGAGGAAACTTCAGGTTCCGGCCTCAGCTCCAGACGAGGACTTAGGACCCGGCACCGACTGGAGAGTAATCCCTAGAGGCCCCTCGCAACTCGCATGGAGACACCTTTCCTGAGGCAACACGAGCCAGTCCCTGAAGTCCCCATCGTAAATTGAGAGGAACCTGGTACAACTCTAGGAAAACCATGAGGTTCTCCCCTCCAGGTGAGATGAGGCCCTTTTCCGCTACGACGTCTCGAGGGAAATCACACCTTCCCTCTTGAACCTCGAAAGGGTTCTTCACACCATTGCTGCAACTCAAGAAGTTCCTCGACATACCCTTCTCCACATGAGAGGAACACCGAGGGTCCAGCCAAACTCAAGAGGAGCCCCGTTTGCCCCTCCTCCACTTGAGATGAGGGTTCCTTTCCCTGCTTCATTGGGAAAGGATTCCCGGCGTTCCTGTTGCATCTCAAGATGAGGTGCTCTGCATAGGAAAGTCGAGAAGAACTCCAGGGGTCGGGCCACCATTCCAAAAGGCCCCCAAATGTCTCAGTCCACTCCAGAGGAACCTGATTTCCCTGCACTGCCTCGACTGTCACCCCGAGTATCAACTCACACCACGGTGGCACGTGTGACTGCCCTGTGGGAAAGCCTCGAGAGAAAGCCAAAGATCCCTGTGTCAACTCGATGCGAAGCCTGACACTGCTGCTACAGCTCAGGATGAAAGCAGACGTGCATGTGTCCACTCGAGACGAGGCCTGACTCCCCTGTGGAGACTCCAGAGGAACCACAAGTTCCATGTCAGCACTGGAGAGGAAACTTCAGATTGCAGCCTCAGCTCCAGACGAGGACTTAGGGCCCGGCACAAACTGGAGAGGAATCCCGAGAGACCCATCGCAACTCGCATGAAGACTGGCCTTTCATGAGGCCACACAAGCGGGTCCCTGAAGTCTCAGTCGTAACTCCATAGGAACCTTCCGCAACATGAGAAAAACCAGGAGTTTCTCTTCTCCAGCTGAGATGAGGCCCTTTTTGGCTGCAGTGTCTCGAGGGAAATTACACCTTCTGTCTTGAACCTAGAAAGGGTCCTTCACACCCTTGCTGCAACTCAAGAAGTTCCCCAACATATTCGTCTACACTTGAGAGGAACACCGAGGGTCCCACCAAACTCAAGAGGAACCAGTTTCCCCCTCCTCCGCTCGAGATGAGGGTTCCGTTCCCTGCTTCTTTAGGAAAGGATTCCAGGCGTTTTTGTCGCATATCAAGATGGGGCAAAGTCGAAAGGAACTCCAGCGGTCGTGCCACCATTCCAAAAAAAGCCCAAATGTCTCAGGCCACTTCAGAGGAATCTGAGTTCCCTGCACTGCCTCGACTGTCACCGTGAGTATTGACTCACCATGGTGGCACGTGTGACAGCCATGTGGGAAAGCCTCGAGGGAAAGCCACAGATCCCTGTGTCAAGTCGATGGGAAGCCTGGCACTGCTTCTACAGCTCAAGTGGAAAATGGACATGCATGTCTCCACTCGAGATGAGGCCTGACTCCAGTCTGGAGACTCCAGCATATCCCCAAGATCCATGTCAGCTCTGCAGAGGAAACCTCAGGATCCGACCTCGGCTCAAGACGACGAATTATGACCTGGCACCAACTGGAGAGGAAACCCAAGAGGCCCCTCGCAACTCACAAGGAGACAGGTCTTTCCTGAGGCCATACGAGGGGGTCCCTGAGGTTGCCGCCATAACTCGAGAGGAACCTGCCACAACACGACAAAATCCAGGATGTTCTCCCCTCCAGGCCAGATAAGGCCTGTTTCCTCTTGGCGTCTCGAGGGAAATCACACCTTCCCTCTTGAACCTCGAAAGGGTCCTTCACATCCTTTCAGCAACACAAGAAGTTCCCCAACATACACGTCTCCAATTGAGAGGAATGCCGAGGGTCCCACCAAACTCAAGAGGAGCCCCGTTTCTCCCTCCTCTGCTCGAGATGAGGGTTCCTTTCCCTGCTTCTTTGGGAAAGGATTCCCAGCATTTTTGTCACATATCAAGAGGAGGCACTCTCAACAGAGAAGTCGAAAGGAACTCCAGGGGTCATGCCACCATTTCAAAAGACCCCCAAATGTCTCTGTCCATTCCACAGGAACCTGATTTCCCTGCACTGCCTCGAATGTCACCCTGAGTATCAACTCACACCATGGTGGCCCGTGTGACAGCCCTGTGGGAAGCATCGAGGGAAAGCCACAGATCCCTGTGTCAACTCTATGGGATGACTCACACTGCTGCTACAGCTCAGGTGGAAAGCGGACATGCATCTTTCCACGTGAGATGAAGCCTGACTCCGCTGTGGAGACGCCAGAGGAACCCCGAGTTCCATGTATGCACTGGATAGGTAACATCAGGTTCTGGCCTTGGCTCCAGACGAGGAATTAGGACCCGTCAGCAACTGGAGAGGAATCCCGAGAGGCCCCTCGCAACTTCCATGGAGACTGGCCTTTCCTGAGGCCACATAAGCGGGTCCTTGAGGTCCCTGTCGTAACTCGAGAGGAACCTGCCTCAACTCAATAAAAACCTGGAGGTTCTCCCCTCCAGGTGAGATGAGGCCATTTTCCGATGCGGCATCTCGAGTGAAATCACACCTTCCCTCTTGAACCTCGAAATGGTCCTTCACACACTTGCAGCAACTCAAGAAGTTCCTGGACATACCCATCTCCACTCCACCGAGGGTCCCGCCAAACTCAAGAGTTGCCCCATTTTCCCCTCCTCCTCTCAAGATGAGGGTTCCTTTCCCTGCTTCATTGGGAAAGGATTCCTGGCATTCCCGTCGCAATTCAAAGGAGGCACTTTCAACAGTAAAGACAAGAGGAACTCCAGGGGTCGTGCCAAAATTCCAACAAACCCCCAAAAGTCTCAGTCCACTCCAGAGGAACCTGATTTCCCTGCACTGCCTCGACTGTCACCCCGAGTATCGACTCACACCACGGTGGCACATGTGACAGCCCTGTGGGAAAGCCTCGAGGGAAAGCCACAGATCCCTGTGTCAACTCGATGGGAAGCTGGACACTGCTGCTACAGCTCGGGAGGAAAGCAGACGTGCATGTCTCCACTCAAATTGAGGCCTGACTCCCCTGTGGAGACTCCAGAGGAACCCCAATTTCCATGTCAGCACTGGAGAGGAAAACTCAGGTTCCCGCCTCAGCTCCAGATGAGGACGTAGGATCTGGCACTGACTGGAGAAGAATCCCGAGAGATCCCTTGCAACTCGCATGGAGATTGGCCTTTCCTGAGGCCACATGAGCGGGTCCCTGAGGTCCCCGTCATAACTCGAGAGGAACCTGCCACAACTCTAGAAAAACAAGGTGGTTATCCCCTATGGGCGAGATGAGGCCCTTTTCTGATGCATCATCTCGATGGAAATCACACCTTCCCTCTTGAACCTAGAAATGGTCCTTCACACCCTTGCAGCAAATCAAGAAGTTCCCCAACATACGAGTCTCCACTCGAGAGGAACACTGAGGGTCCTGCAGCAACTCAAGAGGAGCCCTGTTTCCCTCTCCTCTGCTCGAGATGAGGGTTTCTTTCCCTGCATTGTTGGGAAACGTTTGCCAGCATTCCCGTCGCATCTCAAGTGGAGGTGCTCTTAACAGGTAAGTCAAGAGGAACTCCAGGGGTCGTGCCACTATTCAAAAAGACCCTCAAATGTCTCAGTCCACTCCAGAGGACCTGATTTCCCTGCAGTGCCTCAAATGTCACCCCTAGTGTTGACTCACACCACGATGGCATGTGTGACAGCTCTGTGGGAAAGCCTCGAGGGAAAGCCACAGATCCCTGTGTCAACTCGATGGGAAGACTGACACTGTTGCTACAGCTTGGGAGAAAAGTGGACGTGCATGTCTCCACTTGAGACGAGGCTGAACTCCCCTTTGGAGACTCTAGAGGAACACCAGGATCCACGTCTGCACTGGATAGGAAACCTCAGGTTCTGGCCTCGGCTCCAGATGAGTACTTAGGACCTGGCACCAACTGGAGAGCAATCCCGAGAGACCCCTCGCAACTCTCATGGAGACTTGCCTTTCCTGAGGCCACATGTGCGGGTCCCTAGGTCCCCTTCATAACTCGAGAGGAACCTGCCGCAAGTCGAAAAAAACCAGGAGGTTCTCCCCTCCAGGCGAGATGAGTCCCTTTTCTGATGCAGCGTCTCCAGGGAAATCACACCTTCCCTCTTGTACCATGAAACGGTCCTTCACACCCTTGCAGCAATTCAAGAAGTTCTCTGACATATCTGTCTCCACTCGAGAGGAACACCGAGTGTCCCGCCAAACTCAAGAGTTGCCCCTTTTCCCCCTCCTCCGATCGAGATGAGGATTCCTGGCATTCCCGTCGATTTTCACGAGGAGGCGCTCTCAACATGAAAGACAAGAGGAACTCCAGGGGTCATGCCAAAATACCAAAAGACCCCCAAAAGTGTCAGTCCAATCCAGAGGAACCTGACTTCCCTGCACTGCCTCGACTGTCACCCTGAGTATCGACTCACACCACAGTGGCACGTGTGACAGTCCTGTGGGAAAGCCTCAAAGGAAAGCAACAGATCCCTGTGTCAACTCTACAGGAAGCCTGACACTGCTGCTACAGCTTGGGAGGAAAGCGGACGTGCATGTCTCCACTCGAATTGAGGCCTGACTCCCCTGTGGAGACTCCAGAGGAACCCCAAGTTCCATGTCAGCACTGGAGAGGAAAACTCAGGTTCCGGCCTCTGCTCCAGACGAGGACTTAGGATCTGTCACCAACTGGAGAGGAATCCCGAGAGGCACCTCGCAACTCGTATGGAGACTAGCCTTTTCTGAGTCCACAAGAGTGGGTCCCTGAGATCCCCATCATAACTTGAGACGAACCTTCCGCGACTAGAGGAAAACCAGCAGGTTCTGCCCTGCAGGCCAGATTAGGCTCTTTTTCAGTGTGGCATCTCGAGGGAAATCACATATTCCCTCTTGAACCTCGAAAGGGTCCTTTACACCCTTTCAGCAACCCAAGAAGTTCCCTGACATACCTGTCTCCACTTGAGAGGAACACCGAGGGTCTTGGCAAATTGAAGAGGAGCCCCGTTTTCCCTTCCTCCGCTTGAGATGAGTGTTCCTTTCCCTGCTTCATTGGGAAAGGATTCCCGGTGTGCCCGTCGCAACTCAAGAGGAGGCGCTCTCAACAGGAAACTCAAGCGGAACTCCAGGGGTCGTGCCACCATTCAAAGAAACCTCCAAATGTCTGTTTACTCCAGAGGAACCTGATTTCCCTGCACTGCATCGACTGTCACCCCGAGTATCGACTCAGACCACTGTGGCACGTGTGAGAGCCCTGTGGGAAAGCCTCGAGGGAAAGCCACAGATCCCTGTGTCAACTCATTGGGAAGCTGGACACTGCTGCTACAGCTCAGCAGGAAAGCGGACGTGCATGTCTCCACTTGAGACGAGGCCTGAATCCCCTGTGGAGACTCCAGAGGAACCCCAAGTTCCATGTGAGCACTGGAGAGGAATCCTCAGGTTCTGGCCTTGGCTCCAGATGAGGACTTAGGCCTGGCACCAACTGGAGGGGAATCCCGAGAGGCCCCTGGCAACTCACATAGAGAGTGGCCTTTCCTGATGCTACAAGAGCATGTCCCTGAGTTTCCCATCGTAACTCGAGAGGAACCTGCCGCAACTCACGGAAAAACAGGAGGTTCTCCCATCCAGGCGAGATGAGGCCCTTTTCCGCTGTGGTGTCTCGAGGGAAATCACACCTTACCTCTTGAACCTCGAAAGGGTCCTTCACACCCTTGTAGAAACTCAAGAAGTTCCCCGCCATACCCGTCTCCACTCGAGAGGAACACCGAGGGTCCCACTAAATTGAAGAGAAGTCCCATTTCCTCCTCCATCGCTCGTGATGAGGGTTCCTTTCCCTGCTTGGTTGGAAAGGATTCCCACCATTCCTGTCGCATCTCAAGAGGAGGCACTCTCAACAGGAAAGTCAATAGGAACTCCAGGGGTCGTGCCAACATTCCAAAAGACCCCCAAATGTCTCAGTCAACTCCAGAGGAACCTGATTTCCCTGTACTGCCTCGATTGTAACCCCGAGTATCGACTCACACACGGTGGCACGTGTGACAGCCCTGTGGGAAAGCCTCGAGGAAAAGCCACAGATCCCCGTGTCAACAGAACGGGAAACCTGACACTGCTACTACAGCACGGGAGGAATGCGGACTTGCCAGTCTCCACTCGAGACGAGGCTGACTCCCCTGTGGAGACTCCAGAGGCACCCCAAGATCCATGTCAGCACCGGAGAGGACATCTCAGGTTCTGATCTGGGCTCCAGACGTGGACTTAGGACTGGGCATTGACTGGAGAGGAATCCCGAGCGGCCCCTTGCAACTTGCGTGGTGACTGGCCTTTCCTGAGTCCACACGAGCTGGTCCCTGAGGTCCCTGTTTTAATTCGAGAGGAACGTGCCGCAACTCGAGAAAAACCAGGAGGTTCTTTCCACCAGGTGTGATGAGGCCCTTTTCTGCTGCAAGGTCTAGAGGGAAATAACACCTTCCCTCTTGAACCTCGAAAGGGTCCTTCACATCCTTGCTGCTACTGAAGAAGTTCCCCAACATACCCATCTCCACCTCGAGAGGAACACCGAGGGTCCCGCCATATTCAAGAGGAGCCCAGTTTACCCCTCCTCTGATTGCAATGAGGGTTCCATTCCCAGCTTCGTTGGAAAAGGTTTCCTGGCATTCCCGTCGCATCTCAAGAGAAGGCACTCTCAACAGGAAAGTGAGAGGAACTCCACAGATCATGCCACCATTCCAAAAGAACCCCAAATGTCTCAGTCAACTCCAGAGGAACCTGATTTCTCTGCACTGCCTCGACTGTCACCCCGAGTATCGACTCACACCACGGTGGCACGTGTGACAGCCCTGTGTGAAAGCTTCGAGGGAAAGCCACATATACCTGTGTCAACTCGATGGGAAGCCTGACACTGCTGATACAGCTCGGGAGGAAGGCGGACATGCATGTCTCCACTCGAGACGATGTCTGACTCCCCTGTGGAGACTCCAGAGGAACCCCAAGGTCCATGTCAGCACTGGAGAGGAAACCCCAGGTTCCAGCCTCAGCTCCAGATGAGGACTTAGCACACAGAACTGACTGGAGAGGAATCCCGAGAGACCCCTCACAACTCGCATGGAGACTGGCCTTTCCTGAGGTGACACTAGCGTGTCCCTGAGATCTCCATCGTAATTCAAGAGGAACGTGCTGCAATTTGAGAAAAGCCAGGAGGTTCTCCCCTCCAGGCAAGATGAGGCCCTTTTCCACTGCAGCGTCTTGAGGGAAATCACAGCTTCCCTCTTGAACCTCAAAATGGTCCTTCACACGATTTCAGCAATTCAAGAAGGTCCCCGACATACCCGTCTCCATGCAAAAGGAACACCGAGGGTCCCGCCACAACTCAAGAGGAGCCTGTTTCCCATCCTCCGCTCGAGATTAGGGTTCCTTTCCCTGCTTCATCAGGAAAGGATTCCCGGCATTCCCGTCACATTTCAAGTGGAGATGCTCTCATCAGGAAAGTCGAGAGGAACTCCAGGGGCCATGCGACCATTCCAAAAGACCCCCAAAAGTCTCAGTCCACTCCAGATGAACCTGATTGCCCTGCACTGCCTCGAATGTCACCCCAAGTATCAACTCCCACCACGGTGGCCCGTGTGCCAGCCCTGTTGGAAAGCCTTGAGAGAAAGACACAGATCCCTGTGTCAACTCGATGGGAAGACTGACACTGCTGCTACAGCTCGGGAGGAAAGGAGACGTGCATTTCTCCACTCGAGAGGAGGACTGACTCCACTGTGGAGACTCCAGAGGTACCCCAAGATCCATGTCAGCACTGGAGAGGAAACCTCAGGTTCCAGTCTTGGCTCAAGACGAGGACTTAGGACCCGGCACCGACTGGAGAGGAATCCCAACAGGCCCTTCACAACTCACAAGGAGACTGGCCTTTCCTGAGGCCACATGAGCGGGTCCCGGACCACTCCGTCCTAACTCGAAAGTAACCTGCTTGTACTTGAGAAAAACCAGGAGTTTCTCCCCTCCAGGCGAGATGAAGCCCTTTTCCTTTGTGCCATCTCGAGGGAAATCACACCTTCCCTCTTGAACATCGAACGTGTCCTTCACACCCTTGGTGCAGTTCAAGAACTTCCCTGACATACCCGTCTCCACTCAAGAGGAACACCGAGGGTCTGCCAACCTCAAGAGGAGCCCAGTTACCCCTCCTCCACTCGAGATGAGGGTTCCTTTCCCTGCTTCTTTGGGAATGGTTTCCTGGCATCCCGTTGCATATCAAGAGCAGGCGCTTTCAACAGGAAAGTGAGAGGAACTCCAGGGGTCATGCCACCATTCCAAAAGACCCCCAAATGTCTCAGTCCACTCCAGAGGAACATGATTTCCCTGCACTGCCTCGACTGTCACACCGAGAAATGACTCACACAACAGTGGCAATGTGACAGCCCTGTGGCAAAGCCTCGAGGGAAAGTCACAGATCCCTGTGTCAACTCGATGGGAAGCCTGACACTGCTGCTACAGCTTGGCAGGAAAGCGGACGTGCATGTCTCCTCTCGAGATGAGCCCTAACTCCCCTGTGGTGATACCAGAGGAACCGCAAGATCCATGTCAGCACTCGAGAGGAAACCTCAGGTTCTGGCTTCAGCTCCAGATGAGGATTTAGGACCCGGCAATGACTGGAGAGGAATCCCAAGATGCCTCTTGAAACTCGCATGGTGACTGGCCTTCCTGAAGGCACACGAGCCGGTCCCGGTGGTCCCCGTCCTAACTCGAGAGGAACCTGCTGCAATTCGAGAAAAACCAGGAGGTTCTCCCCCCCAGGCGAGATGAGGCCCTTTTCCACTGCCATGTCTCGAGGGAAATCACACCTTTCCTCTTGAACCTCGAAAGGGTCCTTCACACCCTAGCAGCAACTCAAGAAGTTCCCTGTCATACCCCCCTCCATTTGAGAGGAACAACGAGGGTCCCGCCAAATCTCAAGAGGAGCCCCATTTACCCCTCCTCCACTCAAGATGAGGGATCCTTTACCTGCTTCGTCGGAAAGGATATCCAGCATTCCCATCACATCTTAAGAGAAGGTCGCTCTCAACAGGAAAATCTAGATAAACTCCAGGGGTCGTGCCCCCATTGAAAAGAAGCCCAAATATCTCAGTCCACTGCAGATGAACCTGATTACCCTGCACTGCCTCGACTGTCACCCTGAGTATCGACTTAAACCATGGTGGCACCTGTGACAGCCCTGTGGGAAAGCATCGAAGGAAAGCCACAGATACTTCTGTTAACTCAACGGGAACCCTGACACTGCTGCTATACCTCGGGAGGAAAGGAGACGTGCATTTCTCCACTCGAGACGAGGTGTGACTCCCCTGTGGAGACTCCAGAGGAACCCCAAGATCCTTGTCACCACTGGAGAGGAAACTTCAGGTTCCAGCCTCAGCTCCAGACGAGGACTTAGCACACAGAAACGACTGGAGAGGAATCCTGAGAGACCCCTGGCAACTCGCATGGAGACTGGGCTTTCCTGAGGCCACACGAGCACGTCCCGAGGTCCCCATCTTAATTCAAGAGGAACGTGCCGCAACTCGAGAAAAACCAGGAGGTTCTCCCCTACAGGCGAGATGAGGCCCTTTTCCCCTGCAGCATCATGAAGGAAATGACACCTTTCCTCTTGAACCTCGAAAGGGTCCTTCACACCCTAGCAGCAACTCAAGAAGTTCCCTGACATAGCCTTCTCCACTCGAGAGGAACTTCGAGGGTCCCGTCACAACTCAAGTGGAGCCTTGTTTCCCCTCCTCTGCTCGAGATGAGGGTTCCATTCCCTGTTTAGTCGGAAAAGGTTTCCCAGCATACCCATCGCATCTCAAGAGGAAAGTGAGAGGAACTCCAGGGGTCGTGCCACCATTCCAAAAGACCCCCAAATGTCTCAGTCCACTCCAGAGGAACCTGATTTCCCTGCACTGCCTCGACTGTCACCCCGAGTATCGACTCACACCACGGTGGCACATGTGACAGCCCTGTGGGAAAGCCTCAAGGGAAAGCCACAGATCCCTGTGTCAACTCGACTGGAAGCCTGACACTGCTGCTACAGCTCGGGAGGAAAGCGGCCGTGCATGTCTCCTCTCGAGATGAGGACTGACTCCCAAGTGGTGACACCAGAGGTACCCCAAGATCCATGTCAGAACTCGCGAGGAAACCTTAGGTTCCGGCTTTGGCTCCAGACGAGGACTTAGGACCTGGCACCGACTGGAGAGAAATCCCAAGACGCCCCTCTGAACTCACATGGAGACTGGCCTTTCCTGAGGTCACATGAGCAAGTCCTGGAGGTCCCCGTCCTAACTCGAGAGGAACCTGCCGCAACTTGAGAAAAACCAGGAGGTTCTCCCCTCCAGGCGAGATGAGGCCCACTTACACTCTGTTGTCTCGAAGGAAATCAAACTTTCACTCTTGAACATCGAACATGACTTTCAAACCCTTGGTGCAACTCAAGTAGTTCCCCAACGTACCCGTCTCCACTCGAGAGGAACACCGAGGATCCCGCCAACCTCAAGAGGAACCTCGTTTCCCCCTCCTCCCCTCGAGAAGAGGGTTCCTTTACCTACTTCATCGGGAAGGATTCCCGGCATTCCCGTCGCATCTCAAGAGAAGGCGCTCTCAACAGGAAAGTCGAGAGGAACTCCAGGCGTCATGCCACCATTGAAAAGACCCCCAAATGTCTCAGTCCACTCCAGAGGAACCTGATTGCCCTGCACTGCCTCGACTGTCACCCTGAGTATTGACTCACATCACGGTGGCACGTGTGACAGCCCTGTGGGAAAGATTTGAGGGGAAGCCACAGATACCATGTCAACTCGACGGGAAGCCTGACACTGCTGCTATACCTTGGGAGGAAAGTTCATGTGCATGTCTCCCCTCTAGACGAGGTCTGACTCCCCTGTGGAGACTCCAGAGGAACCCCAAGATCCTTGTCTCCACTGGAGAGAAAACCTCAGGTTCCAGCCTCAGCTCCAGATGAGGACTTAGCACACAGAACCAACTGGAGAGGAATCCCGAGAGGCCTTTGGCAATTCGCATGGAGACAGGACTTTCCTGAGGCCACACGAGCACGTCCCTGAGGTCCCCATCTTAATTCAAGAGGAACGGGCTGCAACTCGAGAAAAACCAGGAGGTTCTCCCATACAGGCGAGATGAGGCCCTTTTCTGCTGTGGCGTCTCGAAGGAAATCACACCTTCCCTCTTGAACCTCAAAAGGATCCTTCACACCCTTGCAGCAATTCAAGAAGTTCCCTGACAGCCTTCTCCACGCGAGAGGAACACCGAGGGTCCTGCCAGAACTCAAGCAGAGCCCCGTTTCCTCTTTTCTGTTCGAGTTTAGGGTTCCTTTCCTGCTTCTCTGGGAAAGGATTCCCGGCGTTCCAGTCGCATCTCAAGTGGAAGCTCTCTCAACAGGAAAGTCGAGAGGAACTCCAGGGGTCTGCCACTATTCCAAAAGACCCCCAAATGTCTAAGTCCTCTCCAGATGAACCTGATTGCCCTGCACTGCCTCGACTGTCACCCCGAGTATCGACCCATATCACGGTGGCACGTGTGACATCCCTGTGGGAAAGATTCGAGGGAAAGCCACAGATACCTGTGTCAACTCGACGGAAAGCCTGACACTGCTGCTACACCTCAGGAGGAAAGTTCATGTGCATGTCTCCACTCGAGACGAGGTCTGACTCCCCTGTGGAGACTCCAGAGGAACCCCAAGATCCTTGTCACCACCGGGAGGAAACCTCAGGTTCCAGCCTCAGCTCCAGACGAGGACTTAGCACACAGAACCGACTGGAGAGGAATCCCGAGAGGCCCCTGGCAATTCGCATGGAGACAGGACTTTCCTGAGGCCACAAGAGCGCGTTCCTGAGGTCCCCATCTTAATTCAAGAGGAACGTGCCGCAACTCGAGAAAAACCAGGAGGTCCTCCCATACAGGTGAGATGAGGCCCTTTTCCGCTGCGGCATCTTGAAGGAAATCACACGTTCCCTCTTGAACCTCGAAAGGCTCCTTCACACCCTTGCAGCAATTCAAGAAGTTCCCCGACATAGCTTTCTCCACGTAAGAGGAACACTGAGGGTCCCGCCACAACTCAAGCAGAGCCCTGTTTCCCCTCTTCCGTTCGAGTTTAGGGTTCCTTTCCTGCTTCTCTGGAAAAGGATTCCCAGCGTTCCAGTCGCATCTCAAGTGGAAGTGCTCTCAACAGAAAAGTCGAGAGGAACTCCAGGGGTCTGCCACCATCCAAAAGACCCCTAAATGTCTAAGTCCTCTCCAGATGAACCTGATTGACCTGCACTGCCTTAAATGTCACCCCGAGTATTGACTCTCACCAAGGTGGTACGTGTGACAGCCCTGTGGGAAAGCCTCTAGGGAAAGACACAGATCCCTGTGTCAACTTGACGGGAAGACTGACACTGCTGCTACAGTTCAAGAGGAAAGCGGACGTGCATGTCTTCACTCGAGACGAGGTCTGAGTACCTTGTGGAGACTCCAGAGGGACCCCAAGATCCATGTCAGCACTGGAGAGGAAACTGCAGCTTCCGGCCTCGTCTCAAGACTAGGACTTAGGACCCGGCACCAACTGGAGAGGAATCCTGAGAGGCCCCTCGCAACTTGCATGGAGACTGGCCTTTCCTGAGGCCACACAAGCGGGTCCCTGAGGTCCACGTCGTAACTCGAGCAGAACCTGCCACAGCTTCATAAAAACCGACAGCTTCTCCCCTCCAGGCTAGTTGAGGCCCTTTTCCACTGCGGTGTCCCGAGGGTAATCACACCTTCCCTCTTGAACCTCGAAAGGGTCCTTCACACCCTTGCAATTCAAGAAGTTCCCCGACATAGCCTTCTCCACATGAGAGGAACACCGAGGGTCCCACCACAACTCAAGCAGAGCCCCATTTCCCCTCCTCTGCTCGAGTTTAGGGTTCCTTTCCTGCTTCTCTGGGAAAGGATTCCTGGCATTCCAGTCGCATCTCAAGTGGAAGTGCTCTCAACAGGAAAGTCGAGAGGAACTCCAGGGGTCTGCCACCATTCCAAAAGACCCCCAAATGTCTAAGTCCACTCCAGATAAACCTGATTGACCTGCACTGCCTTGAATGTCACCCCGAGTATTTACTCTCACCAAGGTGGCACTTGTTACAGCCCTGTGGGAAAGCCTCGAGGGAAAGAGACAGATCCCTGTGTCAACTCGATGGGAAGACTGACACTGCTGTTCTAGCTTGGGAGCAAACTGGACGTGCATGTCTCCTCTTGAGATGAGGCCTGACTCCCCTGTGGTGACACCAGAGGAACCCCAAGATTCATGTCAGCACTGGAGATGAAACATCAGGTTCTGGCTTCGGCTCCAGACGAGGACTTAGGACCTGGCACAGACTGGAGAGGAATCCCAACAGGCCCCCGCAACTCCAATGGAGACTGGCCTTTCCTGAGGTCACACGAGTGGGTCCCTGAGGTCCGGGTCGTAACTCGAGAGGAACCTGCTGCAATTCGAGAAAAACCAGGAGGTTCTCCCATCCAGGCGAGATGAGGCCCTTTTCTGCTGCGGTGTCTGGAGGTAAATCACACTTCCCCTTTTGAACCTTGAAAGGTTCCTTAACACCCTTGCAGCAACTCAGGTAGTTTCCTGCCATACCCGTCTCCACTCGAGAGAACAACGAAGGTCCTGCCATACTCAAGAGGAGCCCCATTTCACCCTCCTCTGCTCGAGATGAGGGTTCCATTCCCTGCTTCATCGGAAAAGGTTTCCCGGCATTCCTGTGGCATCTCAAGAGGAGGTGCTCTCAAAAGAAAAGTGAGAGGAACTCCAGGGGTTGTGCAACCTTTCTAAAAGACCCCCACATGTCTCAATCCACTCCAGAGGAACCTGATTTCCCTGCACTGCCTCGAATGTCAAATTTAGTATTGACTCACACCACGGTGGCATGTGTGACAGCCCTGTGGGAAAGCCTCCATTTTCCTCCAAGGGAAAGCCACAGATCCCTGTGTCAACTCAACGGGAAGCCTGACACTGCTTCTACAGCTCGGGAGGAAAGCGGATGTGTATGTCACCTCTCGAGATGAGGCCTGACTTCCCTGTGGTGACACCAGAGGTACTCCAAGATCCATGTCATCATTCAAGAAGAAACCTTAGGTTCTGGCTTCGGCTCCAGTCGAGGACTTAGGACCTGGCGCCAACTGGAGAGGAATCCCGAGACACCCCTCGCAACTCGAATGGAGACTGGCCTTTCCTGAGGCCTCACGAGCGGGTCTCGGAGGTCCGTGTCGTAACTCAAAAGGAACTTGCCGCAACTTGAGAAAAACCAGGAGGTTCTCCCCTCCAGGAGAGATGAGGCACTTTCCTGCTCCCTCGTCTTAAGGGAAATCAAACCTTCCCTCTTGAACCTCGAATGTGACCTTTACACCTTTGGTGCAACTCAAGAAGTTTCTCGATGTACCCGTCTCCACTTGAGAGGAACACCGAGGGTCCCACCACAACTCAATAGGAGCCCTGTATCCCCCACCTCCGCTTGAGATGAGGGTTCCATTCCCTTCTTCATTGGGAAAGGATTCTCGGCATTCCCATCGCATTCAAGAGAAGGTGCTCTCAAAAGGATAGTCTAGAGGAACTCCAGTTGTCGTGCCACCATTCCAAAAGATGCCCAAAAGTCTCAGTCCACTCCAGATGAACCTGATTGCCCTGCACTGCCTCGACTGTCACCCCGAGTATCGACTCACACCACGGTGGCATGTGTGACAGCCCTGTGGGAAAGCCTCGAGGAAAAGCCACAGATCCCTGTGTCAACTCGACGGGAAGCCTGAGACTGCTGCTACAGCTCGGGGGGAAAGCGGACGTGCATGTCTCCAATCGAGATGTGGCCTAACTCCACTGTGGAGACTCCGGAGGAACCCCAAGATCCATGTCAGCACCAGAGAGGAAACCTCAGGTTCCAGTCTCAGCTCAAGACAAGGACTTAGGACCCGGCACCGACTGGAGAGGAATCCCGAGAGGCCCCTCACAACTCGCATGGAGACTGGCCTTTCCTGAGGCCACACGAGCGGGTCCCAGACCTCTCCATCCTAACTCGAGAGGAATCTGCTTGTACTCGAGAAAAACCAGGAGTTTCTCCCCTCCAGGTGAGATGAGGCCCTTTTCCTTTGCGCCATCTAGAGGGAAATCACACCTTCCCTCTTGAACATCGAACGTGTCCTTCACACCCTTGGTGCAATTCAAGAAGTTCCCCGACATACCCGTCTCCACTCGAGAGGAACACCGAGGGTACGCCAACCTCAAGAGAAGCCCCATTAAACCTCTTCCATTCGAGATGAGGGTTCCTTTCCCTGCTTCTTTGGGAATGGATTCCCAGCATTACATCACATATCAAGAGCAGGCGCTTTCAACAGGAAAGTGAGAGGAAATCCAGGGGTTGTGCCACCTTTCCAAAAGACCCCCAAATGTCTCAGTCCACTCCAGAGGAACATGATTTCCCTGCACTGCCTCAACTGTCACCCTGAGTATTGACTCACGCCACAGTGGCATGTGTGACAGCCCTGTGGGAAAGCCTCAAGGAAAAGCCACAGATCCCTGTGTCAACTTGACGGGAAGCCTGAGACTGCTGCTACAGCTTGGGAGGAAAGCAGACGTGCATGTCTCCAATCAAGATGTGGCCTAACTCCTCTGTGGAGACTCCGGAGGAACCCCAAGATCCATGTCAGCACCATAGTGGCATGTGTGACAGCCCTGTGGGAAAGCCTCAAGGAAAAGCCACAGATCCCTGTGTCAACTTGACGGGAAGCCTGAGACTGCTGCTACAGCTTGGGAGGAAAGCAGACGTGCATGTCTCCAATCAAGATGTGGCCTAACTCCTCTGTGGAGACTCCGGAGGAACCCCAAGATCCATGTCAGCACCAGAGAGGAAACCTCAGGTTCCAGTCTCAGCTCAAGACAAGGACTTAGGACCCGGCACCGACTGGAGAGGAATCCCGAGAGGCCCCTCACAACTCGCATGGAGACTGGCCTTTCCTGAGGCCACACGAGCGGGTCCCAGACCTCTCTGTCCTAACTCGAGAGGAATCTGCTTTTACTCGAGAAAAACCAGGAGATTCTCCCCTCCAGGCGAGATGAGGCCCTTTTCCTTTGCGCCATCTCGAGGGAAATCACACCTTCCCTCTTGAACATCGAACGTGTCCTTCACACCCTTGGTGTAATTCAAGAAGTTCCCCGACATACCCGTCTCCACTCGAGAGGAACACCGAGGGTACGCCAACCTCAAGAGAAGCCCCATTAAACCTCTTCCATTCGAGATGAGGGTTCCTTTCCCTGCTTCTTTGGGAATGGATTCCCAGCGTTACGTCACATATCAAGAGCAGGCGCTTTCAACAGGAAAGTGAGAGGAAATCCAGGGGTTGTGCCACCTTTCCAAAAGACTCCCAAATGTCTCAGTCCACTCCAGAGGAACATGATTTCCCTGCACTGCCTCGACTGTCACACCGAGAATCAACTCACACAACGGTGGCACGTGTGACAGCCCAGTGGCTGCTCGAGGAAAGCCACAGATCCTTGTGTCAACTAGACGGGAAGCCTAACACTGCTGCTACAGTTCGGAAGGAAAGTAGACGTGCATGTCTCCACTCGAGATGAGGCCTGACTCTGCTGTGGAGACTCCAGAGGAACCTCAAGATCCATGTCAGCACTGGAGAGGAAACCTCAGGTTCCGACCTTGGTTCAAGACGAGGACTTAGGACCCGGGACCGACTGGACAGGAATCCTGAGAGGCCCCTTGCAACTCCTATGGTGACTGGCCTTTCCTGAGGACACACGAGCCGGTCCCTGAGGTCCCCGTTGTACCTTGACATGAACATGCTGCAACTCGAGAAAAACCAGGTGGTTCTTTCCTCCAGGCGTGGTGAGGCCCTTTTCCACTGTGGCGTCTAGAGGGAAATGACATCTTCCCTCTTGAACCTCTAAAGGGTCCTTCACACCCTTGCTGCAACTCAAGAAGTTCCCAAACATACCCATCTCCACTCGAGTGGAACACAGGGTCCCGCCATACACAAGAGGAGCCCACTTTAGCTCTTCTCTGCTCGAGATGAGGGTTACTTTCCCTGCTTCATCTGAAAAGGTTTCCCGGCATCCCGTCACATCTCAAGAGGAGGCACTCTCAACAGGAAAGTGAAAAGAACTCTAGGAGTCGTGCCACCTTTCCAAAAGACACCCAAATGTCTCAGCCCACTCTAGAGGAACCTGATTTCCCTGCACTGCCTCAACTGTCACCCAGAGTATCAACTCACACAACGGTGGACCGTGTGACAGCCCTGTAGGTAAGCCTCGAGGGAAAGCCACAGATCCCTTTGTCTACTCGACGGGAAGACTGATACTGCTGCTACAGCTCGGGAGGAAAGCGGACGTGCATGTCTCCTCGAGATGAGGCATGACTCCCCTCTGGTGACACCAGAGGTACCCCAATATCTATGTCAGCACTCGAGAGGAAACCTTAGGTTCCGGCTTCAGCTCCAGATGAGGACTTAGGACCCAGTACCGAATGGAGAGGAATCCCGAGATGCCCCTCGCAACTCGAATGGAGACTGGCCTTTCCTGAGGCCACACGAGCGGGTCCCGGAGGTCCCCATCATAACTCGAGAAGAACCGGCCGCAACTTGGGAAAAAACAGGAGGTTCTCCCCTCCAGGTGAGAAGAGGCCCTTTTCCGCTCCGCCGTTTGGAGGGAAATCAAACCTTCCCTCTTGAACCTCGAACATGACCTTTACACTTTTGGTGCAACTCAAGAAGCTCTCTGACGTACTCATCTCCACTCGAGAGGAACACCGAGGGTCCCACCAATCTCAAAGGAGCCCCGTTTCCTCCTCCGCCACTCGAGAAGAAGGTTCCTTTAACTGCTTCAGCAGAAAGGATTCCTGGCATTCCCGTCGCATCTCAAGAGAAGGCACTCTCAACAGAAAAGTCGAGAGGAACTCCAAGGGTCGTGCCACCTTTACAAAAGACCCTGAAATGTCTCAGTCCACTCCAGATGAACCTGATTGCCCTGCACTGCCTCGAAGGTCACCCCGAGTATCGACTCACATCACAGTGGCACGTGTGACAGCACTGTGGGAAAGATTCGAGGGAAAGCCACAGATCCCTGTGTCTACTCGATGCTACAGCTCGGGAGGAAAGCGGACGTGCATGTCTCCTCGAGATGAGGCATGACTCCCCTCTGGTGACACCAGAGGTACCCCAATATCTATGTCAGCACTCGAGAGGAAACCTTAGGTTCCGGCTTCAGCTCCAGATGAGGACTTAGGACCCAGTACCGAATGGAGAGGAATCCCGAGATGCCCCTCGCAACTCGAATGGAGACTGGCCTTTCCTGAGGCCACACGAGCGGGTCCCGGAGGTCCCCATCATAACTCGAGAAGAACCGGCCGCAACTTGGGAAAAAACAGGAGGTTCTCCCCTCCAGGTGAGAAGAGGCCCTTTTCCGCTCCGCCGTTTGGAGGGAAATCAAACCTTCCCTCTTGAACCTCGAACATGACCTTTACACTTTTGGTGCAACTCAAGAAGCTCTCTGACGTACTTGTCTCCACTCGAGAGGAACACCGAGGGTCCCACCAATCTCAAAGGAGCCCCGTTTCCTCCTCCGCCACTCGAGAAGAAGGTTCCTTTAACTGCTTCAGCAGAAAGGATTCCTGGCATTCCCGTCGCATCTCAAGAGAAGGCACTCTCAACAGAAAAGTCGAGAGGAACTCCAAGGGTCGTGCCACCTTTACAAAAGACCCTGAAATGTCTCAGTCCACTCCAGATGAACCTGATTGCCCTGCACTGCCTCGAAGGTCACCCCGAGTATCGACTCACATCACAGTGGCACGTGTGACAGCACTGTGGGAAAGATTCGAGGGAAAGCCACAGATCCCTGTGTCTACTCGATGGGAAGCCTGATACTGCTGCTACACTTCGGGAGGAAAGCGGACGTGCACGTCTTCACTCGAGACGAGGTCTGACACCCCTGTGGAGACTACAGAGGAACCCCAAGATCCATGTCAGCACTGGAGAGGAAACCTCAGGTTCCAGCCTCGGCTCCAGATGATGAATTAGGACCCGGAAATGACTGGAGAAGAATCCGAGAGGCCCCTCGCAACTCACATGGACAGTGGCCTTTCCTGAGGCCACACGAGTGAGTCCCAGAGGTCCCTGTCCTAACTCGTGAGGAACCTGCTGCAACTCAAGAAAAACCAAGAGGTTCTCCCTTCCAGGAGAGTTGAGGCCCTTTTCCGCTGTGGTGTCTCGAGGGAAATCACACCTTCCCTCTTGAACCTCGAAACAGTCGTTCACATCCTTGGTGCAACTCAACAAGTTCCCTGAAGTACCCGTCTCCACTTGAGAGGAACCCGAAGGGTTCCACCAACCTCAAGAGTATCCCCGTTTCCCCCTCCTCTGCTCGAGGTGAGGGTTCTTTTCCCTGCTTCTTTGGGAAAGGAATCCCGGATTCCTGTTGCATATCAAGAGGAGGCGCTTTCAACAGGAAAGATGAGAGGAACTCCAGGGGTCGTGCCTCCATACCCAAAGACCCCCAAATGTCTCACTCCACTCCAGATGAACCTGATTTCCCCACACTGCCTCGACTGTCACCCCAAGTATCGACTCACACCACAGTGGCACGTGTGACAGCCCTGTGTGAAAGCCTCGAGGGAAAGCCACAGATCCCTGTGTCAACTCGACAGGAAGCCTGACACTGCTGCTACAGCACAGGAGGAAAGTGGACGTGCATGTCTCCTCCCTAGATGAGGCCTGACTCCACTGTGGTGACTCCAGAGGAACCCCAAGATTCATGTCAGCACTGGAGAGGAAACCTCAGGTTCCGGCTTCGGCTCCAGATGAGGACTTAGGAAAGGGCCCTGACTGGAGAGGAATCCTAAGACGCCCCTTGCAACTCGAATGGACAATGGCCTTTTCTGAGGCCACACGAGCGAGTCATGGAGGTCCCGGTCTATCTCCAGAAGAACCTGCCACAACTCGAGAAAAACCAGGAGGTTCTCCCCTCCTGGCGAGATGATGTCCTTTTCTGCTGGGGGGTCTTGAGGGAAATCACACCTTCCCTCTTGAACCTCGAAAGGTTCCTTCACACCCTTGTTGCAACTCAAGAAGTTCCCCGACATTCCAGTCTCCACTTGAGAGGAACAACGAGGGTCCCGCCACAACTCAAGTGGAGCCCCGTTTTCCCCTCCTCCACTCGACATGAGACTTCCTTTCCCTGCTTCGTCGGAAAGGATCCCCGCCGTTCCCTTCACATTTCAATAGAATGAGCTCTCAACAGGAAAGTCGAGAGGAACTCCAGGGGTCGTGCCACCATTCAAAAAGACCCCCAAATGTCTCAGTCTACTCCAGAGGAACCTGATTTCCCTACACTGCCTTGACTGTCATCCCAAGAATCAACTCACACCACGGTGGCACGTGCGACAGCCCTGTGGGAAAGCCTTGAGGAAAAGCCACAGATGCCTTTGTCAACTCGATGGAAAGCCTGACACTGTTGCTACAGCTCGGGAGGAAAGCAGATGTGCATGTCTCCTCCCGAGATGAGGCCTGACTCCACTGTGATGACTCCAGAGGAACCCCAAGATCCATGTCAGCACTGGAGAGGAAACCTCAGTTTCCGGCTTGGGCTCCAGATAAGGACTTAGGAAACGGCCCCGACTGAGGAATCCTAAGACTCCCCTCGCAACTCGAATGGACAATGGCCTTTCCTGAGGCCACATGAGTGAGTCCCGGAGGTCCTCAGTCTATCTTGAGAAGAACCTGCCACAAGTCAAGAAAAACCAGGAGGTTGTAGCCTCCAGGCGAGATGAGGTCCTTTTCCTCTGGGGGGTCTCGAGGGAAATCACACGATCACTCTTGAAACTCGAAAGGTTCCCTCACACCCTTGTAGCAACTCAAGAAGTTCCCCAACATACAAGTCTGCACTCGAGAGGAACAACGAGGGTCCCGCCACAACTCAAGAAGAGCCCCGTTTCCCCCTCCTCCACTCGAGATGAGAGTTCCTTTCCCTGCTTCGTCGGAAAGGATTCCCGGTGTTCCCGTCGCATCTCAAGAGAAGGCGTTCTCAACAGGAAAGTCAGGTGGAAATCCAGGGGTCGTGCCAGCATTCAATAAGACCCCCAAATGTCTCAGTCCACTCAAGATGAACCTGATTGCCCTGCACTGCCTCGTCTGTCACCCCGAGTATCGACTCACACACGGTGGCACGTGTGACAGCCCTGTGGGAAAGCCTCGAGGGAAAGCCACAGATGCCTTTGTAAACTCGTCGGGAAGCCTGACACTGCTGCTACAGCTTGGGAGGAAAGCAATGTGCATGTCTCCTCTCGAGATGAGGCCTGAGTCCACTGTGGTGACTCCAGAGGTACCCCAAGATCCATGTCAGCACTGGAGAAGAAACCTCAGGTTCTGGCTTCAGCTGAAGACGTGGACTTAGGACCCGGCACTGACTGGAGAGGAATCCTGAGACGCCCCTCACAACTCGAATGGACACTGGCCTTTCCTGAGGCCACATGAGTGGGTCCCGTCGGTTCTGGTCCTAACTCAAGAGGAATCTGCTGCAACTCGAGAAAAAGAAGGAGATTCTCCGCATCCAGGATAGATGAGGTCCTTTTCCACTGGGGCGTCTCGAGGGAAATCACACCTTCCCACTTGAACCTCGAAAGGGTCCTTCAAACCCGTGTAGCAACTCAAGAAGTTCCCCGACATACCTGACTTCACTCGAGAGAACACCGAGGGTCCCGCCATATTCCAGAGGAGCCCCGTTTTGCCCTCCTCTGCTCGAGATGTGGGTTCCTTTCTTTGCATCGTTGGGAAAGGATTCCCGGCATTCCCATCACATCTCGAGGGAAATTGCTCTCTAAAGGAAAGTAGAGGAATTCCAGGGGTCTTTTCATCATTCTAAAACCCACAAATGTCTCATTCCACTGCAGAGGAACCTGATTTTCTGCAGTGCCTTGACTGTCACCGCGAGTATAGTCTCACAGCATGGTGGCACGTGTGATAGCCCTGTGGGAAAGCCTCGAGGGAAAATCACAGATCCCTGTGTCAACTCGACGGGAAGTCTGACACTGCTGTTACAGCTCGGGAGGAAAGCGGACGTGAATGTATCCACTCGAGACGAGGCCTGACACCCCTGTGGAGACTCCAGAGGAACCCCAAGGTCTATGTCAGCACTGGAGAGGAAACCTCAGGTTCTGGCCTCGGGTCAAGAAGAGGACTTAGGACCTGGCACCGACTGGAAAGGAATCCCGAGAGGCACCTCGCAACTCGCACGGAGACTGGACTTTCCTGAGGCCACTCAAGCGGGTCCCTGAGGTCCCCATCATAACTCGAGAGGAACGTGCCGCAACTCGAGAAAAACTAGGAGGTTCTCCCCTCCTGGCGAGATGAAGTCCTTTACAGCTGGGGTGCCTCAACGTAAATCACACCTTCCCTCTTGAACGTCAAAAGGGTCCTTCACACACTTGCAGAACTGAAGAAGTTCCTTGACATACACGTCTCCACTCGAGAGGAACAGGGAGGATCCTGCCACAAGTCAAGAGGAACCCTGTTTCCCCCTCCTCTTCTCGAGATGAGGGTTCCTTTCCCTGCTTCGTTGGCAAAGGATTCCCGGCCTTACCGTCGCATCTCAAGGGAAGACACCCTCAACATGAAAGTAGAGAGGAACTCCAGGGGTCTTTCCACCATTCCAAAACACCCAAAAATGTCTCAGTCCACTCAAGATGAACCTGATTTCCCTGCACTGCCTCGACTATCACCCCAAGTATCGACTCACACCACGGTGGCACGTGTGACAGCCCTGTGGGAAAGCCTCGAGGGAAAGCCACAGATCCCTTTGTCAACTCAACGGGAAGCATGATACTGCTGCCACAGCTCGGAAGGAAAGAGGACGTGAATGTGTCCACTCAAGACAAGGACTGACTCCCCTGTGGAGACTACAGAGGAACCCCAAGATCCATGTCAGCACTGGAGAGGAAAACTCAGGTTGCAGCCTCCAGCTGCAGACGAGGACTTAGGACCCGGCACTGACTGGAGAGGAATCCCGAGAGGCCCCTCGCAACTCGCATAGAGAATGGCTTTTCCTGAGACCACATAAGCAGGTCCCTGCGGCCCCCTGCCTAACTCGAGAGGAACCTGTTGCAACTTGAGAAAAACCAGGAGGTTCTCCTCTCCTGGCAAGATGAAGTCCTTTACCGCTGGGGCATCTCGAGGGAAATCACACCTTCCCTCTTGAACTTCAAAAGGATCCCTCACACCTTTGCAGAAACTCAAGAAGTTCACCGACATACAAGTCTCACTTGAGAGGAACACCTAGGGTCCCGCCACAAGTAAAGAGGAGCCCCGTTTCCCCCTCCTCCACTTGAGATGAGGGTTCCTTTCCCTACTTCGTCGGGAAAGGATTCCCTGCATTCCCATCGCATCTCAAGGGAAGGCATTCTCAACAGGGAAGTAGAGAGGAAATTCAGGGGGCTTTCCACCATTCCAAAAGACCCACAAAGGTCTCAGTCCACTCCAGAGGAACCTGATTTCCCTGCACTGCCTCGACTGTCACTGAGAGTATCGACTTACACCATGGTGGCACGTGTGACAGCCCTGTGGGAAAGCCTCAAGGGAAAGCCACAGATCCCTTTTTCAACTCGACGGGAAGCCTGACACTGCTGCTACAGCTCGGGAGGAGAGCGGACGTGCATGTCTCCTCTCGAGATGCTGCCTGACTCCCCTATGGAGACTCCAGAGGATCCCCAAGATCCATGTCAGCACTGGAGAGGAAACCTCAGGTTCAAGCCTCGGCTCAAGACAAGGACTTAGGAGCCGGCAACGATTGGAGAGGAATCCCAAGAGGCCCCTCGCAACTCGAATGGAGACTGGCATTTGCTGAGGCCACACAAGCGGGTCCCTGAAGTCCCCATCGTAACTCGAGAGGAACCTGCCACAACTTGAGAAAAACAAGGCGGTTCTCCCCTCCAGGTGAGCTGTGGCCCTTTTCCACTGCGGTGTCTCGAGGGAAATCACACCTTCCCTCTTGAACCTCAAAAGGGTCCTTCACACCCTTGGTGCAACTCAAGAAGTTCCCCGACATACCCGTCTCCACTCGAGAGGAACCCCGAGGGTCCCGCCAACCTCAAGAGGAGCCCCGTTTCCTCATCCTCCACTCGAAATGAGGGTTTCTTTCCCTGCTTCTTTGGGAAAGGAATCCCGTCTTCCTGTTGCATATCAAGAGGTGGCACTTTCAACAAGAAAGTTGAGAGGAAATCCAGGGGTCGTGCCACCATTCCAAAAGACCCCCAAATATCTCACTCCACTCCAGAGGAAACTGATTTCCCTGCAGTGCCTCGACTGTCACCCCGAGCATCGACTCACACCATGGTGGCACGTGTGACAGCCCTGTGGGAAAGACTCGAGGGAAAGCCACAAATCCCTTTGTCAACTCGACAGGAAGCCTGACACTGCTGCTACAGCATGGCAGGAAAGAGGACATGCATGTCTCCTCTCGAGATGAGGCCTGACTCCACCGAGGTGACTCCAGAGGATCCCCAAGATCCATGTCAGCACTGGAGAGGAAACCTCAGGTTCAGGTCTTGGCTCAAGATGAGGACTTTGGAGCCAGCAACGATTGGAGAGGAATCCAGAAGGCCCCTCGCAACTCGAATGGAGACTGGCATTTGCTGAGGCCACACGAGCGGGTCCCTGAGGTGCTCATCATAACTCGAGAGGAACCTGCCGCAACTCGAGAAAAACAAGGAGGTTCTCCTGTCCAGGCGTGATGAGGCCCTTTTCCACTGCGGTGTCTCGAGGGAAATCACACCTTCCCTCTTGAACCTCAAAAGGGTCCTTCACACCCTTGGTGCAACTCAAGAAGTTCCCCAACGTACCAGTCTCCACTTGAGAGGAACCCCGAGGGTCCCGTCACAAGTCAAGAGGAGCCCCATTTCCCCCTTCTCCGCTCGAAATGAGGGTTCCTTTCCCTGCTTCTTTGGGAAAGGAATCCCGTCTTCCTGTTGCATATCAAGAGGAGGCGCTTTCAACAGGAAAGTAGAGAGGGACTTCAGGGGTCGTGCCACCATTCCAAAAGACCCCTAAATGTCTCACTAAACTCCAGAGGAACCTGATTTCCCTGCAGTGCCTCAACTGTCACCCCGAGTATCGACTCAACCCACGGTGGCACGTGTGACAGCCCTGTGGGAAAGACTCGAGGGAAAATCTCAGATCCCTGTGTCAACTAAATGGGAAGCCTGACACTGCTGCTACAGCTCGTGAGGAAAGCGGACGTGAATGTGCCTACTCGGGACGAGGCCTTACTCCCCTGTGGAGACTCCAGAAGAATCCCACGATCCATGTCAGCACTGGAGAGGAAACCTCAGGTTCCAGCCTCGGGTCAAGATGAAGACTTAGGACCCGGCACCGATTGGAGAGGAATCCCGAGAGTCCCCTCGCAACTCGCATGGAGACTGGCCTTTCCTGAGGCCACTTGAGCGGGTCCCTGAGTTCCCCATCGTAACTCGAGAGGAACCTGCTGCAACTCGAGAAAAACCAGGAGATTCTCCCCTCCTGGCGAGATGAAGTCCTTTACCGCTGGGGTGCCTCGAGGTAAATCATACCTTCACTCTTGAACCTCAAAATGATCCTTCACACCCTTGCAGAAACTCAAGAAGTTCCCCGACATACATGTCTCCACTCGAGAGGAACAGGGAGGATCCTGCCCCAAGTCAAGAGGAACCCCGTTTCCCCCTTCTCCACTCGAGATGAGGGTTCCTTTCCCTCCTTTGTTGGCAAAGGATTCCCAGCCTTACCGTCGCAACTCAAGGGAAGGCGCTCTCAACATGAAAGTAGAGAGGAACTCCAGGGGTCTTTCCTCCATTCCAAAACACCCAAAAATATCTCAGTCCACTCAAGATGAACCTGATTTCCCTGCACTGCCTCGACTGTCACCCCGAGTATCGACTCACACCACGGTGGCAAGTGTGACAGCCCTGTGGGAAAGCCTCAAGGGAAAGCCACAGATCCCTTTTTCAACTCAACAGGAAAGGCCGACACTGCTGTTACAGCTTGGGAGGAAAGTGGACGTGAATGTGTCCACTCAAGACAAGGACTGACTCCCCTGTGGAGACTACAGAGGAACCCCAAGATTCAAGTCAGCACTGGAGAGGAAAACTCAGGTTGCAGCCTCGACTCCAAACGAGGACCTGGCACTGACTGGAGAGGAATCCTGAGAGGTCCCTCACAACTCGCATGGAGACTGGCCTTTCCTGAGGCCACACAAGCAGGTACCTGTGTCCCCTTTCTAACTCAAGAGGAACCTGCCACAACTTGAGAAAAACTAGGAGGTTCTCTCCTCCTGGTGAGATGAAGTCCTTTACAGCTGGGGCGTCTCGAGGGAAATCACACCCTCCCTCTTGAACCTCGAAAGGGTCCTTCACACCCTTTGTGCAACTCAAGACGTTCCCCGATATACCCATCTCCACTCGATAATAACCCCGAGGGTCCCGCCAACCTCAGGAGAAGCTCCATTTCCCCCTCCTCTGCTCGAAATGAAGGTTCCTTTCCCTGCGTCTTTGGGAAAGGAATCCCGTCTTCCTGTTGCATATCAAGAGGAGGCGCTTTCAACAGGAAAGTCGAGAGGAAATCCAGGGGTCGTGTCACCATTCCAACAGACCCCCAAATGTCTCACTCCACTCCACAGGAAACTGATTTCCCTGCAGTGCCTCGACTGTCACCCTGTCAACTCACACCACGGTGGCACGTGTGACAGCCCTGTGGGAAAGCCTTGAGGGAAAGCCACAGATCCCTGTGTCAATTCGATGGGAAGCCTGACACTGCTGCTACAGCACGGCAGGAAAGCGGATGTGCATGTCTCCTCTTGATATGAGGCCTGACCCCTGTGGTTACTCCATAGGAACCCCAAGTTCCATGTCAGCACTGGAGAGGAAAATTCAGGTTCTGGCTTCAGCTGAAGACGAGGACTTAGGATCTGGCAACGACTGGAGAGGAATCCTGAGATGCCCCTCGCAACTTGAATGGACACTTGCCTTTCCTGCGGCCACACGAGTGGGTCCCGTCAGTCCCAGTCCTAACTCGAGAGGAACCTGCTGCAACTCGAGAAAAACCAGGAGGTTCTCTGCTCCCGGCTAGATGAGGTCCTTTTCCGCTGGGGCGTATCAAGGGAAATCAAACCTTCCCTCTTGAACTTCAAAAGAATCCCTCACACCCTTGCAGAAACTCAAGAAGTTCGCCTACATACAAGTCTCCACTCGAGAGGAACACCGAGGGTCCTGCCACAAGTCAAGAGGAGCCCCGTTTCCCCCTCCTCCACTCGAGATGAGGGTTCCTTTTTTTGCTTCGTCGGGAAAGGATTCCCGGCGTTCCTGTCGCATCTCGAGGGAAATCGCTCTCTGAAGGAGAGTAGAGAGAAACTCCAGGGGTCTTTCCACCATTCCAAAAGAACCACAAATGTCTCAGTCCACTCCAGAGGAACCTGATTTTCCTGCAGTGCCCTGACTGTCACAGCGAGTATCGACTCACACCATGGTGGCACGTGTGACAGCCCTGTGGGAAGGCCTCGAGGGAAAGTCACAGATCCCTGTGTCAACTTGACGGGAAGCCTGACACTGCTGCTACAGTTCAGGAGGAAAGCGGACGTGAATGTATCCACTCGAGACGAGGTCTGACTCCCCTGTGGAGACTCCAGAGGAACCCCAAGGTCCATGTCAGCACTGGAGAGGAAACCTCAGGTTCCGGCCTTGGCTCCAGACTTAGGACTTAGGAACCAGCACAGACTGGAGAGGAATCCTGAGAGGCCCCTCGCAATTCACATGGAGACTGGCCTTTCCTGAGGCCACACGAGCGGGTCTCTGAGGTCCCCGTCGTAACACGAGAGGAACCTGCTGCAACTCGAGAAAAACCAGGAGGTTCTCCCCTCCTGGCGAGATGAAGTCCTTTACCGCTGGGGCACCTCGAGGTAAATCACACCTTCCCTCTTGAACCTCAAAAGGGTCCTTCACACCCTTGCAGAAACTCAAGAAGCTCCCCAACATACATGTCTCCACTCGAGAGAAACACCGAGGGTCCTGCCACAAGTCAAGAGGAACCACGTTTCCCCCTCCTCCACTCGAGATGAGGGTTCCTTTCCCTGCTTCGTTGGCAAAGGATTCCCGGCCTTCCCGTCGCATCTCAAGGGAAGGCGCTCTCAACATGAAAGTAGAAAGGAACTCCAGGGGTCTTTCCACCATTCCAAAACACCCCAAAATGTCTCAGTCCTCTCAAGATGGACCTCATTTCCCTGAACTGCCTTGACTGCCACCCCGAGTATCAACTCACACCATGGTGGCACGTGTGACAGCCCTGTGGGAAAGCCTCAAGGGAAAGCCACAGATCCCTTTTTCAACTCGATGGGAAGCCTGACACTGCTGCTACAGCTTGGGAGGAAAGCAGATGTGCATGTCTCGTCTCGAGATGAGCCCTGACTCCACTGTGATGATTCCAGAGGAGCTCCAAGATCGATGTCAGTACTTGCGAGGAAACCTCTGGTTCTGGCCTTGGCTCAAGATGAGGACTTAGGACCCAGGACCGACTGGAGAGGAATCCTGAGATGCCCCTTGCAACTCGAATGGACACTGGCCTTTCCTGAGGCCACAGGAGCGGGTCCCTGCGGTCCCCTTCCTAACTCAAGAGGAACCTGCCACAACTCGCGAAAAACCAGGAGGTTCTCCCCTTCAGGCGAGATGAGGCCCTTTTCTGCTGCGGTGTCTTGAGGGAAATCACACCTTCCCTCTTCAACCTCAACAGGGTCCTTCACACCCTTGCAGAAACTCAAGAAGTTCCCCTACATACCCGTCTACACTAGAGAGGAACACCGAGGGAACCACCACAACTCAAGAGGAGCCCTGTTTCCCCCTGCTCCACTCAAGATGATGGCTCCATTCCCTGCTTCCCATCGCAACTCGCATGGAGACTGGCCTTGCCTGAGGCCACAAGAGCGGGTCCCTGAAGTCTCCATTGTAACTCGAGAGGAACCTGGCAAAACTCGAGAAAAACCAGGAGGTTCTCCCCTCCAGGCGAGATGAGGCCCTCTTCCACTTTGGTGTCTCAAGGGAAATCTCATCTTCCCTCTTGAAACTCTATAGGGTCTTTCACACCCTTGCTGCAACTCAAGAAGTTCCCCGACATACCCGTCTCCACTCGAGAGGAACACCAGGGTCCCGCCACAACTCAAGAGTATACCCGTTTCCTCCTCCTCCAAGATGAGATTTTCTTCCCTGCTTCATTGGGAAAGGATTCCTGGTGTTCCCGTCACATCTCAAGAGGAGGTGCTCTCAACAAGAAAGTCGAGAGGAACTCCAGGGTTTGTGACACCATTCCAAAAGGCCCCCAAATGTCTCAGTCCACTGCACAGGAACCTGATTTCCCTGCACTGCCTCGACTGTCACACCGAGTATCGACTCACACCATGGTGGCATGTGTGACAGCCCTGTGGGAAACCCTTGAAGGAAAGCCACAGATCCCTGTGTCAACTCGACGGGAAGCCTGACACTGCTGCTACAGCTCAGGAGGAAAGTGGATGTGCATGTCTCCACTCGAAACGAGGCCTGACTTCCCTGTGGAGAGTCCAGAGGAACACCAAGATCCATGTCAGCACTGGAGAGGAAACCTCAGTTTCCGGCCTCGGCTCCAGATGAGGACTTAGGTCCCTGCACCGACTGGAGAGGAATCCCGAGAGGACCCTCACAACTCGCATGGAGACTGGCCTTTCCTGAGGCCACACGAGCGGGTTCCTGAGGTCCCTGTTTTAACTCGGGAGGAACCTTCTGTAACTTGAGAAAAACCAGGAGCTTCTCACCCCCCAGGCGAGATGAGGCCCTTTTCCGCTGTGGCATCTTCAAGGAGATCACACCTTCCCTCTGGAACCTGGAAAAGTTCCTTCACACCCTTGAAACAACTTAAGAAATTCCCCGACATACCCGTCTCCACTAAAGAGGAACACCAAGGGTCCCGCCACAACTCAAGAAGAGCCCGTTTCCCCCTCCTCTGCTCGAGATGAGGGTTCCTTTCCCTGCTTCATCAGGAAAGGATTCCCGGTGTTCCCGTCACATCTCGAGGAGGGGTTCTCAACAGGAAAGTCGATAGGAACTCTAGGGGTCATGCCACCATTTCAAAAGACCCCCAAATGTCTCAGTCCACACCAGAGGAACCTGATTGCCCTGCATTGCCTCGAATGTAACCCTGAGTATCGACTCACACCATGGTGGCACGATTGAAGGCCCTGTGGAAATCCTCGAGGAAAGCCACAGATCCCTGTGTCAACTTGATGGGAAGCCTGACACTGCTGCTACAGCTCAGGAGGAAAGCAGACGTGCATGTATCCAGTCGAGACAAGGCCTGACTCCCCTGTGGAGACTCCAGAAGAACCACAAGATCCATGTCAGCATTGGAGTGGAAAACTCAGGTTCTGGCCTCGGCTCAAGACGAGGACTTAGGACCTGGCCCCGTCTGGAGAGCAATCCAGAGAGGCCCCTCACAACTCGCATGGAGACTTCCCTTTCTTGAGGCCACACAAGCGGGTCCCTGAGGTCCCCATCGTAACTAGAGAGGAACCTGCCACAACTCGAGAAAAACCAAGAAGTTCTCCCCTCCAGGCGAGATGAGGCCCTTTTCAGCTGCGGCGTCTTGATGGAAATCACACCTCCCCTTCTGAACCTCAAAAGGGTCCTTCACACCCTTGCTGCAGCTCAACAAATTCCCTGACATACCCGTCTCCAATCGAGAGGAACACCGAGGGTGCTGCCACATCTCAAGAAGAGACCAGTTTTCCCCTCCTCCGCTTGAGATGAGGCTTCCTTTCCCTACTTCGTCAGGAAAGGATTCCCAGCGTTCCTGTCGCAACTCAAGAGAAGTTGCTCTCAACAAAAAAGTCAAGAGGAAATCCAGGGGTCGTGCTACCATTCCAAAAGTCCCCCAAATGTTCCAGTCCACTCCAGATGAACCTGATTGTCCTTCACTAACTCGACTGTCACCCCAAATATCCACTCACACCATGGTAGCTCGTGTGACAGCCCTGTGGGGAAACCCTCGAAGGAAAGACTCACATACCTGCGTCAACTCGACGGGAAGACTGATACAGCTGCTACAGCTCGGGAGAAAAGCAGACGTTCATGTCTCCAGTCGAGACGAGGCCTGACTCCCCTGTGGAGACTCCATAGGAAACCCAGGATCCATATGAGCACTGCAGAGGAAACCTCAGCTTCCGGTCTCGGCTCCAGATGAGGACTTAGGACCTGGCACAGACTGGAGAGAAATTCTGAGGGGCCCCTCGCAACTCTCCTGGAGACTGGCCTTTCCTGATGCCACACAAGCAGGTCACTGAGGTCCCTGACATAACTAGAGAGGAACCTGCTGCAACTAGAGAAAAAGCAGCAGGTTCTCCCCTCCAGGTGAGATGAGGCCCTTTGCCACTGCGGCATCTCGAGGGAAATCACACCTTCTCTCTTGAACCTCAAAAGGGTCCTTCAAACCCTTGCAGCAACTCAAGGAGTTCCCTGACATACCTGTCTCCACTCGAGAGGAAAGCCGAGGGTCCCTGCACAACTCAAGAAGAGCCCCGTTTCCAACTCCTCCACTCAAGATGAGGATTCCTTTCCTTGCTTCATCAGGAAAGGATTCCCGACGTTCCTCTTCACATTTGAAGAGGAGGCGCTCTCCACATTAACGTGTAGAGGAACTCCAGGGGTCGTGCCACCATTCCAAAAGACCCCCAAAAGTCTCAGTCCACTCCAGAGGAACCTGATTTCCCTGTACTGCCTTGAAGGTCACCCCGAGTATCGACTAACACCATGGTGGCACGTGTGACTTCCCTGTTGGGAAAGCCTCGAGGGAAAGCCACAGATCCCTGTGTCAACTCGACGGGCAGCCTGACACTGCTGCTACAGCTCGGAGGAAAGCAGACATGCATGTCTCCACTCGAGACGAAGCCTGACATCCCCGTGGAGACTCCTGAGGAACCCCAAGATCCATGTCAGCACTGGAGAGGAAACCTCAGGTTCTGGCCTCTGCTCCAGACGAGGACTTAGGACCCGGCACAGACTGGAGAGGAATCCCGAAGGACCCCTCGCAACTCGAGTGGAGACTGGCCTTTCCTGAGGCCACAAGAGTGGTTCCCTGAGGTCCCCGTAGTAACTCGAGGGGAACCTGCCACAACTCGAGAAAAACCAGGACGTTCTCCCCTCCAGGCGAGAAGAGGCTTTTTTCCACTCCAGCGTCTCGAGGGAAATTTCACTTTCCCTCTTTATGCTCAGAAGGGTCCTTCACACCCTTGCTGCAAGTCAAGAAGTTCCCCGACATACCCATCTCCACTCTAGAGGAACACCAAGGGTCACGCCGAAGTCAAGAGGAGCCCTGTTTCCCCCTACTCCGCTCAAGATGAGGGTTCCTTTCCCTGCTTCGTTGGGAAAAGTTTCCCAGCGTTCCTGTCACATCTCAAGAGGAGGCACTCTTGACAGGAAAGTTGAGAGGAACTTGACGGGTTGTGCCACCATTGCAAAAGACCCCAAAATGTCTCAGTCCACTCCAGAGGAACCTGATTTCCCTGCACTGCCTCGACTGTCACCCCGAGTATAGACTCACACCACGGTGACATGTGTGACAGCCCTGTGGGAAAGCCTTGAAGGAAAGCCACAGATCCCTGTGTCAACTTGACGGGAAGATTGACATTGCTGCTACAGCTCGGGAAGAAAGCGGACGTGCATGTCTCCACTCGAGACGAGGCCTGACTACCGTGTGGAGACTCCAGAGGGACCCCAAGTTCCATGTCAGCACTGGAGATGAAGCCTCAGGATCTAGCCTCGGCAACATACAAGGACTTAGGACCTGGCACCAACTGGAGGAGAATCCCAAGAGGCCGCTCGCAACTCCCATGTAGACGGGCCTTTCCTGAGACCACATGAGTGGTCCCTGAGGTCCCCGTCGTAACTCAAGAGGAACCTGCCACAACTTGAAAAAAACCAGGAGTTTCTCATCTCCAGGCAAAATGAGGCCCTTTACCGCTGGGGCATATGGAGGGAAATCACACCTCCCTGTTGAAACTCGAAAGAGTCCTTCACACCCTTGCCAAAACTCCAGAATTTCCCCGACATACCCGTCTCCACTCGAGAGGAACACCGAGGGTACCGCCACAACTCAAGAGGAGCCCCATTTCAAACTCTTCCGCTGGAGATAAGGTTTCCTTTCCCTGCTTCGTTGGGAAAGGATTCCCGGCGTTCCCGTTGCATCTCTGGAGGAGGCGCTCTCAACAAGAAGGTTGAGAGGAACTCCAGGGCTCGTGCCACCATTCCAAAAGACCCCCAAATATCTCAGTCCACTCCAGAGGAGCCTGATTTCCCTGTACTGCCTCGACTCTCACCCCGAGGATGGACTCACACCACGGTGGCACCTGTGTCTGCATCGTGGGAAAGCTTCGAGGGAAAGTCACAGATCCCTGTGTCAACTCGATGGGAAGACTGACTCTGCTGCTGCAGCTCTGGAGGAAAGCGAACGTGCATGTCTCCACTTGACACGAGGCCAGCCTCCCCTGTGGAGTCTCCATAGGAACCTCAAGATCCATGTCAGCACTGGAGCGAAACCTCAGGTACCTGCCTCGGCTCCAGATGAGGACTTATGACCCGGCACTGACTGGAGAGGAATCCTGAGAAGCCCCTCGCAACTCGCATGGAGACTGGCCTTTCTTGAGGCCACATGAGCTGGTCCCTGAGAGCCCCATTGTAATTCGAGAGGAACCTGCCACAACTCGAGAAAAACCAGGAGGTTCTCACCTCCAGGCGAGATGAGGCCCTTTTCCACTGCGGCGTCTTGAGGGAAATCACACTTTTTCCCTCTTGAATCTCGAAAGAGTGGTTCACACCCCTGCTGCAACTCAAGAATTTCCCCGACATATATGTCTCCACTCGAGAGGAACACCGTGGGTCCCGCCACAACTCAAGAGGTTGCCCGTTTCCCCCTCCTCCACTTGAGATGAGATTTCCTTTCCCTGCTTCATCGAGAAAGAATTCCCGGCATTCCCATCGCATCTCAAGAGGAGGTGCTCTCAACAGGAAGATTGAGATGAACTCCAGGGGTCATGACACCATTCCAAAAGACACCCAAATGTCTCAGTCCAGTCCAGAGGAACCTGATTTCCCTGCACTTCCTTGACTGTCACCCCGAATTTCAACTAACACCACCGTGGCACGTGTGACAGCCCTGTGGAAAGCCGTGAGGGAAAGCCACAGATCCCTGTGTCAACTTGATGGGAAGCCTGACACTGCTGCTACAGCTCGGGACGAAAACGGACGTGCATGTCTCCACTCGAGATATGAGGAGTCCCGTTTCCCCCTCCTCCGCTCAGATGATGGTTCTTTCCCCTGATTCATCGGGAAAGAATTCCCGGCATTTCCATCGAATCTCAAGAGGAGGCGCTCTCAACAGGAAATTCGACAGGAACTCCAGGGGTCTTGCCAACATTACAAAAGACCACCAAATGGCTCAGTAAAGTCAAGATGAACCTGATTATCCTGCACTGCCTCGACTGTCACCCCGAGTATCGACTCACATCACAGTGGCACGTATGAGAGCCCTGTGGGAAAGCCTCGAGGGAAAGCCACAGATCCCTGTGTCAACTCGACGGGAAGCCTGACACTGCTGCTACAGCTTGGGAGGAAAGCAGACGTGCATCTCTCCACTCAAGATGAGGCTTGACTCCCCTGTGGGAACTCCAAAGGAACCCCAAGATCCATGTCAGCAATGGAGAGGAACACTCAGGATCTGGCCTTGGTTCCAGATGAGGGCTTAAGAACCGGCACCAACTGGACAGGAATCCTGAGAGGCCCCTCACAACTCGCATGGAGACTGGCCTTTCCTGTAGCCACACGAGCAGGTCCTTGAGGTAACTGTCGTAACTTGAGAGGAACCTGCCGCAACTCGAGAAAAACCAGAAGGTTCTCCCCTCAAGGCAAGATGAGGCCCTTTTCCACTCCGAAGGCCCTTTTCCACTCCGACGTATTGAGGTAAATCACACCTTCCCTCTTGAACCTCGCAAGGGTCCTTCCCACCCTTGCTGCAACTCAAGAAGTTCCCTGACATACCCGTCTCCACGCGGGAGGAACATCAAGGGTCCCGGCACAACTGAAGAGGAGCCCTGTTTCCCCCTCGTGAGGTCGAGATGAGGATTCCTTTCCCTGTTTCGTCGGGAAAGGATTCCCACCATTCCTGTCGCATCTCAAGAGGTGGTGCTCTCAACAGGAAATCCGAGATCTCCAGGCATCGTGCCAACATACTAAAAGGCCCCCAGATGTCTCAGTCCACTCCAGATGAACCCGATTTCCCTGCACTACCTCGAATGTCACTGCGTATCACCTCACACCATGGTGGCTCATGCCACAGCTCTGTGGCATCTTGAGGGAAAGACAGAGATCCCTGGGTCAACTCGACGGGAAGCCAGAGACTGCTGCTCCAGGTCGGGAGGAAAGCAGACGTACATGTAACCACAGGAGAGGAGGCCTGACTCCCCTGGGGAACTCCAGTGGTACCCCAAGATCCATACCATCACTGGAGAGGAAACCTCAGGTTCCAGCTTTGGCTCCAGACGGGGACATAGGACCCGGCACTGACTGGAGAAGAATCCAGAGAGGCCCCTCTCAACTCACATGGAGACTGGCTTTTCCTGAGGACACACTAGCGGGTCCCTGAGGAACCCATCGTAACTCGAGAGGGACCTGCCAGAACTCGAGAAAAACCAGGAGGTTCTCCCCTCCAGGTGAGATGAGGCTGTTTTCTGTTGTGGCATCCCGAGAGAAATCATGCCTTCCCTCCTGAACTTCAAAGGGTCCTTCCTACCCTTGCTGAAACTCAAGAATTTCCCTGACATACCCGTCTCCACTAGAGAGGAACCCTGAGGGTCCCATCACAACTCAAGAGGAGCCCCCTTTTCCATCCTCCACTCGAGATGAGGGTTCCTTTCCCTGCTTCATTGGGAAAGGATTCTGGCGTTCCTGTCGCACAGCAAGAGGACGTGCTCTCAACAGGAAAGTCGAGAGGAACTCCACAGGTCGTGTAACGAGTCCAAAAGACCCCCAAATGTCTCAGTCCACTCCAGAGGAACCTCATTACCCTGCACTGCCTCGAAGGTCACCCCGAGCATTGAATCACACCACAGTGGCACGTGCGACATCCCTGTGGCACCTCGAGGGAAAGCCACAGATCCCTGTGTCAACTCTTTGGGAAGCCTGACACTGCTGCTACAGCTTGGGAGGAAAACGGACGTGTATGTCTCCACTCGAGAAGAGGCCTGACTCTCCTGTGGAGACTCCAGAGGAACCCCAAGATCCATGTCAGCACTGGAGAAGAAACCTCAGGTTCTTGCCGCAGTTCCAGACGAGGACTTAGGACCCGACACTGACTGGAGAGGAATCCCGAGGGGCCCCTCACAACTCGCATGGAGACTGGTCTTTCCTGAGGCCACACGAGTGGGTGCCTGATGTCCCCATCGTAACTCGAGAGGGACCTGTCGCAACTCGAGAAAAACCAGGAGGTTCTCCCCTGCAGGCGAGATGAGGCCCTTATCTGCTACGGCGTTCGAGGGAAATCACGCCTTCCCTCTTGAATCTCACCAGGGTCCTTCCCACCCTTGCTGCAACTCAAGAAGTTCCCTGACATATCCGTCTCCACGCGGGAGGAACACTGAGGGTTCCGGCACAACACAAGAGGAGCCCCGTTTCCCCTTCATGAGCTCGAGATGAGGGTTCCTCTCCCTGCTTCCCCAGGAAAGGATTCCCACCGTTTCTGTCACATCTCAAGATGTGGCGCTCTCAACAGGAAAGCCGAGATCTCCAGGGGTCATGCCAACATACTAAAAGGCCCCCAGATGCCTCAGTCCAATCCAGATGAACCTGATTTCCCTGCACTACCTCGAGAGTCACCCGCATATCGCCTCACACCATGGTGGCTCGTGCCACAGCCCTGTGGCATCTCGAGGGAAAGACAGAGATCCCTGTTTCAACTCGACAGGAAGCCTGACACTGCTGCTACAGCACGGGAGGAAAGCGGACGTGCATGTAACCACAGGAAACGAGGCCTGACTCCCCTGGGGAGACACCAGAGGAACCCCAAGATCCATGCCACCACTAGAGAGGAAACCTCATGTTCCAGCTTCAGCTCCAGACAGTGACTTAGGACCCGGCACTGATTGGAGAGCAGTCCCGAGGGGCTCCTCTAACCTCGCACGGAGACTGGCCTTTCCTGAGGCCACACGAGCGGATCCCTGAGGTCCCCGTCGTAACTCGTGAGGGACCTGCCGAAACCCGAGAAAAACCAGGAGGTTCTCCCCTCCAGGCGAGATGATTCCGTTTTCTGCTGTGGCATCACGAGAGAAATCACGTTTTCCCTCCTGAACCTCAAAGGGTCCTTCACAGCCTTGCTGCATCTCAAGAAGTTCCCCGACATAACCATCTCCCCTCGAGAGGTACACTGATGATTCCACCACAACTCCAGAGGAGCCCCCTTTGCCCCTCCTCCACTCTAGATGAGCGTTCCTTTCCCTGCTTCATTGAGAAAGGATTCTGGCATTCCTGTCGCACAGCTAGAGGACGTGCTTTCAACAGGACAGTCGAGAGGAACTCTACCGGTAGTGCCACTTTTCCAAAAGACCCCCAATGACTCAGTACACTCCAGATGAACCTGATTTCCCTGCCCTGCCTCGAAGATCACCCCAAGCTTCGAATCACACCATGGTGGCAAGTGCGACAGCCCTATGGCACCTGCAGTGAAAGCCACAGATACCTGTATCAACCCGTCAGGAAGTCTTAAACTGCTGCTACAGCTCGGTAGGAAAATGGACGTGTATGTCTCCACTCGAGAAGAGTCCTGACTCTCCTGTGGTGACTCCAGAGGTACCCCAAGATCCATGTCAGCACTGGAGAGGAAACCTCAGATTCTGGCCGCAGGTCCAGACGAGGACCTAGGACCCGACACTGACTGGAGAGCAATCCCGAGGGGTCCCTTGCAGCTCACATGGAGACGGGTCTTTCCTGAGGCCACGTGAGAGGGTCCCTGAGGTCCCCATCATAATTCGAGAGGAACCCACCGCAACTCGAGAAAAACCAGGAGGTTCTCCCCTGCAGGCGAGATGAGACACTTCACTGCTGCAGCCTCTCAAGGGAAATCACACCTTCCCTCTTGAACCTCACAACGGTCCTTCCCACCCTTGCTGAAACTCAAGAAGTTCCCCGACATACCCGTCCCACGCGGGAGGAACACCAAGGGTCCCGGTACAATGCAGGAGGTGCCCCGTTTCCCCTTCGTGACCTCGAGATGAGAGTCCCTATCTCTGCTTCATCAGGAAAGGATTCCTGCCGTTCCCATCGCATCTCATGTGGTGACACTCTTAACAGGAAGCCAAAATCTCCAGGGGTCTTGTCAACATACTAAAAGTCCCCCAGATGTCTCAGTCCACTCCAAATGACCCTGATTTCCCTGCACTACCTCGAGTGTTACCCGCATATCGTCTCACACCATGGTGGTTTGTGCCAGAGCTCTGTGGCATCACGAGGGAAAGACAGAAATCCCTGGGTCAACTTGAAGGTAAGTCTGACACTACTGCTACAGCTTGGGAGGAAAGCGGACGTGCATATAACCACAGAAGACAAGGCCTGACTCCCCTGGGGAGACTCCAGAAAAAACCCAAGATCCATGCCAGAACTGGAGAGGAAATCTAAGGTTCCAGTTTCGGCTCCAGACAGGGAGTTAGGACCCGGCAACAACTGCAGAGGAATCCCGAAGGGCCCCTCTCAACTCGCACGGAGACTGGCTATTCCTGAGACCACGTGAGCAAGTCCCTGAGGTCCCTGTCATAAGTCGAGAGGGACCTACCGCAACTCGAGTAAAACCGGGAGGTTTTCCCCTACAGGCGAGATGAGGCCGTTTTCTGCTGAGGCAATCCGAGAGAAATCACGCCTTCCCTCCTGTAACTCAAAAGGTACTTCACACCCTTGCGGCAACTCAAGAAGTTCCCCGACATACCAGACTCCACTCGAGAGGAACACTGAGGGTCCCACCACAACTCCAGAAGGGCCCCCTTTTCCCCTCCTCTGCTCCAGATGAGGGTTCCTTTCCCTGTTTCATCAGGAAAGGTTTCTGGCGTTCCCATCACACAGCAAGAGGGCGTGCTCTCAACATGAATGTTGAGAGAAACTTCAGGGGTTGTACCACCATTACAAAAGACCCCCAAATGTCACAGTCCACTCCATATGAACCTGATTTCCCTGCCCTGCCTTGAAGGTCACCCCGAGCATCGAATCACAGCATGGTGGCACGTGCGACAGCCCTGATGGCACCTCAAGGGAAAGCCACAGATCCCTGTGTCAACCCGTCGGGAAGCCTGACACTGCTGCTACAGCTCGGGATGAAAACAGACGTGTATATCTCCACTTGAATAGTGGGAAGCCTGACACCGCTGTTACAGTGTCAGGGAGATGTGTATAAGAGACAGAGGTCACCCCGAGCATCGAATCACAGCATGGTGGCACGTGCGACAGCCCTGATGGCACCTCAAGGGAAAGCCACAGATCCCTGTGTCAACCCGTCGGGAAGCCTGACACTGCTGCTACAGCTCGGGACGAACACAGACGTGTATATCTCCACTCGAATAGATACCGGACTCTCCTATGGAGGCTCCAGAGAAACCCAACGGTCCATGTCAGCACTGGAGTGGAAACTTGATTCTGGCCATAGTTCCAGAAGATGAACTAGGACACGACACTGACTGGAGAGGAATCCCGAGGGGCCCCTCGCAACTCACATGGAGACTGGTCTTTCCTGAGATCACGCCAGCGGGTCCTTGAGGTCTCCATCGAAACTCGAGAGGGACCTGCCGCAACTCGAGAAAAACCATGAGGTTCTTTCCCTGCAGGCGAGATGAGGCCCTTTTCTGCTGCGGCGTCTTGAGGGAAATCATGCCTTCCCTCTTGAATCTGTCTCTTATACACATCTAGATGTGTATAAGAGACAGGCAAGAGGACGTGCTCTCAACAAGAACGTCGAGAGGAACTCCAGGGGTGATGTCTCAGTCAACTCCAGATGAAACTGATTCCCCTGCACTACCTCGAGTGTCACCTGCGTATGGCCTCACACCATGGAGGCTCGTGCCACAGGCCTGTGGCATCTCGAGGGAAAGACAAAGATCCCGGGGTGAAGTCGAGGGGAAGCCTGACACTGCACCTACTGCTCGGGAGGAAAGCGGACGTGCATGCAACCACAGGAGATGAGGCCTGACTACACTTGAGAAACTCCAGAGAAACACCAAGTTCGATGCCAGCACTGGAGAAGAAACCTCAGGTTCCAGCTTCGGCTCCAGACGGGGACTTAGGACCCAACACCGACTGGAGAGGAATCCCGAGGAGCCCATCTCAACTCGCACGGAGACTGGCCTTTCCTGAGGCCACGCGAGAGGGTCCCTGATGTCCCCGTCGTAACTCAAGAGGGACCTGCTGCAACTCAAGAAAAACCAAGAGGTTCTCCCCTCCAGGTGAGATGAGGCTGTTTTCTGCTGTGGCATCCCAAGAGAAAACCGGCCTTCCCTCCTGAAACTCAAAGGGTCTTTCACAGCCTTGCTGCAACTCAAGAAGTTCCCCAACATAACCATCTCCACTCGAGAGGAACACTGAGGGTCCCAGCACAACTCAAGAGGAGACCACTTTACCCCTCCTCCACTCCCTATGAGGAATCCTTTTCCTGCTTCGACAGGAAAGGATTCTGGAGTTCCAATCGTAAAGCAAGAGGGCGTACTCTCAACAAGAAAGTTCAGAGGAACTCCAGGGGACATGCCACCATTCCAAAAGACACCCAAATGTCTCAGTCCACTCCAGATGAACCTTAGCCTTGCTGCAACTCAAGAAGTTCCCCAACATAACCATCTCCACTCGAGAGGAACACTGAGGGTCCCACCACAACTCACGAGGGGCCCACTTTCCCCCTCCTCCACTCCCTAAGAGGAATCCTCTTCCTGCTTCGACAGGAAAGGATTCTGGAGTTCCAATCGCAAAGCAAGAGTGTGTACTCTCAACAGGAAAGTTCAGAGGAACTCCAGGGGACATGCCACCATTCCAAAAGACACCCAAATGTATCAGTCCTCTCCTCCCACTTTCCCCCTCCTCCACTCCCTAAGAGGAATCCTCTTCCTGCTTCGACAGGAAAGGATTCTGGAGTTCCAATCGCAAAGCAAGAGTGTGTACTCTCAACAGGAAAGTTCAGAGGAACTCCAGGGGACATGCCACCATTCCAAAAGACACCCAAATGTATCAGTCCTCTCCAGATGAACCTGATTTCCCTGCACTGCCTCGAAGGTCACCCTGAGCATCGAATCACACTACTGTGGCATCTGCGACAGCCCTGTGGCACCTCGAGGGAAAGCCACAGTTCCCTGTGTCAACTCGTCGGGAAGCCTAATATTGCTGCTACAGCTTGGGAGGAAAATGGACGTGTATGTCTCCACCGGAGAAGAGTCCTGACTCTCCGGTGGAGACTCCAGAGGAACCCGAAGATCCATGTGATCACCGGAGAGGAATCTTCAAGTTCTGGATCCAGTTCCAGACGAGTACCTAGGATGCGACACTGACTGGACAGGAATCCCGAGGGGCCCCTCGCAACTCGTATGGAGACTGGTCTTTCCTGAGTCCATGCCAGCGGATCCCTGAGGTCCCTGTTGTAACTAGAGAGGGACCTGCCGCAATTCGAGAAAAGCTCGGAGGTTCTCCCCTGCAGGCGAGATGAGGCCCTTTTCAGCTGTGGCATCACGAGGGAAAAAACGCCTTCCCACTTGAACTTCGCAAACATCCTTCCCACCCTTGCTGTAACTCAAGAAGTTCCCCGACATACCAGTCCCCACGTGGGAGGAACACTAAGAGTCCTGGCACACCTCAGGAGGAGACTCGTTTCCCCATTGTCAGTTCGAGATGAGGGTCTTTTTCCCTGTTTCGTCGGGAAAGGATTCCCGCCGTTCCCGTCACATCTCAAGAGGTGGCGCTCTCAACAGGAAAGTCGAGAACTCCAGGGGTCGTGCCAACATACTAAAAGTCCCCCAGATGTCTCAGTCCATTCCAGATGAACCTGATTTCCCCACACTACCTCGAGTGTCACCTGTATCTCGCCTCACACCACGGTGGCTCGTGTCTCAGGCCTGTGGCATCTCCAGGGAAAGACAGAGACCCCGGGGTCAAGTCGAGGGGAAGCCTGACACTGCAGCTACAGCTTGGGAGGAAAGTGGACGTGCATGCAACCACAGGATACAAGGACTGACTGACCTTGAGAGACTCCACAGAATCCCCAAGTTCCATGCCAGCACTGGAGAGTAAACCTCAGGTTCCAGCTTCAGCTCCAGATCGGGACTTAGGACCTGGCAACGACTGGAGAGAAATCCCGAGGAGCCCCTCTCAACTTGCACAGAGACTGGCCCTTCCTGAGGCCACGCGAGAGGATCCCTGAATTCCCCATCGTAACTCGAGAGGGACCTGCCGCAACTCTGGGAAGCCTGACACTGCAGCTACAGCTCGGGAGGAAAGTGGACGTGCATGCAACCACAGGATACGAGGACTGACTGCCCTTGAGAGACTCCACAGAATCCCCAAGTTCCATGCCAGCACTGGAGAGGAAACCTCACCTTCCAAATTCGGTTCCAGACGGGGACTTAAGACCCGGCACTGACTGGAGAGGAATCCCGAGGAGCCCCTCTCAACTCGCACGGAGACTGGCCTTTCCTGAGGCCACGCGAGAATGTCCCTGAGGTCCCCGTCATAACTCAAGAGGGACCTGCCGCACCTCGAGAAAAACTAGGAGGCTCTCCCCTCCATGCGAGATGAGGCATTTTTCTGCTGCGACATCTGAAGGGAAAACCGGCCTTCCCGCCTGAACCTCACAGGGTCCTTCACAGCCTTGCTACAACTCAAGAAGTTCCCCGACATAATCATCTCCACCCGAGAGGAACACTGAGGGTCCCACCACAACTCAAGAGGAGCCCCCTTTCCCCCTCCTCCGCTCCCGATGAGGGATCCTTTCCCTTCTTTGACAGGAAAGGATTCTGGCATTCCCATCGCACAGCAAGAGGGCGTGCTCTCAATAGGAAAGACCAGAGGAATTCCAGGGGTCATGCCACCATTCCCAAAGACCTGCAAATGTCTCAGTCCACTCCAGATGAACCTGATTTCCCTCCGCTGCCTCAAAGGTCACCCTGAGCATAGAATCACACCATAGTAGCATTTGCGACAGCCCTGTGGCACCTCGATGGAAAGCCACAGATCCCTGTGTCAACGAGTCAGTAAGCCGGACACTGCTGCTACAGTTGGGAGGAAAATGGAGGTGCATGTCTCCACTTGAGAAGAGTCCTGACTCTCCTGTGGAGACTCCAGAAGATGCCAAGATCCATGTCAGCACTGGAGAGGAAACATGAGGTTCCAGGTTCGGCTCCAGACGGGGACTTCAGGCACGGCACTGACTGGAGGGGAATCCCGAGGGGCTAATCTCAAGTCGCTCAGAGAATCGCCATTCCTGAGGCCACGCGAGCGGGTCCCTGAGGGCTCTGTCATAGCTCGAGAGGGACATGCCGCAACTTGAGAAAAACCAGGAGGTTCTCCCCTCCAGGCGAGATGAGGCCGTTTTCTGCAGCGGCATCCTGAAGGAAATTACGCCTTTCCTCCTGAACCACAAAGGGTCCTTCACACCCTTGCTACAACTCAAAAAGTTCCCCGACATACCCGTCTCCACTCGAGAGGAATAGTGAGGGCCCAAGCACAAATTAAGAGGGGCCCCCTTTCACCCTCTTCTGCTCCTGATGAGGGTTCCTTGCCTGCTTCGTCAGGAATGGATTCTGGCGTTCCCGTCGCACAGCGAGAGGACACACTCTCAACAGGAATGTCGAGAGGAACTCCAGGGGTCGTTCCACCATTCCAAAAGACCCCCAAAAATCTCAGTCCACTTCAGATGAACCTGGTTTTCATGACCTGCCTCGAAGGTCACCACGAGGATCGAATCACAACATGGTGGCACGTGCTAGAGCCCTGTGGAATCTCGAGGGAAAGCCACAGATCCCTGTGTCCACTCGTCTGGAAGCCTGACACTGCTGCTACAGCTCGGGCGGAAAACGGACTTGCATGTAACCACAGGAGACGAGGCCTAACTCTCCTGTGGAGACTCCAGCGGTACCCCAAGATCCATGCCAGATGTGGAGAGGAAACCTCAGGTTCCAGCTTCGGCTCCAGACAGGGATTCAGGACCTGGCACAGACAGGAGAGGAATCCCGAGGGGCCACTCTCAACTCGCACGGAGAGTGGCATTTCCTGAGGCCACACGAGCGGGTTCCTGAGGTCCCCGTCGTAACATGAGAAGGACTTGCCGCTACTCGAGTAAAACCATAAGGTTCTTCCCTCCAGACCAGATGAGGATGTTTTCTGCTGCGTCATCCCGAGAGAAATCACTCCTTTCCTCCTGAATCTCAAAGGGACCTTCACACCCTTGCTGCAACTCAAGGAGTTCCTGACATACCCGTCTCCACTCGAGAGGAACACTGAGGGTCCCACCACAACTCACGAGGGGCCCCCTTTCCCCCTCATCCACTACAGATGAGGGTTCCCTTTCCTGCTTCATCGAGAAAGGATTCTGTCTTTCCCATCGCACAGCAAGATGATGTGCTCTCAACAGGAATGTCGAGAGGGACTCCAGGGGACGTGCCACCATTCCAAAGGACCCCCAAATGTTGCAGTCCACTCCAGATGAACCTGATTTCCCTATCCTGCCTTGAAAGTCACACCGAGCATCGAATCACACCACTGTGTCACATTCGACAGCCCTGTGGCACCTCGAGCTAAAGCCACAGATCCCTGTATCAACTCGTAGGGAAGCCTCACATTGCTCCTACAGCACGGGAGGAAAACGGCCGTGTATGTCTCCACTCGTGAAGAGTCCTGACTCTCCTCTGGAGACTCCAGAGGAACCCCAAGATCCATATCAGCACTGGAGAGGAAACCTCCACAGTTCCAGCCAAGGACGTAGGAACCAACATGACTGGAGAGGAATCCCGAGGGGCCCCTCGCAACTCGCATGGAGGCAGGTCTTTCCTGAGGCCACGAGAGCGGGTCGCTGAGGTCCCCATCATCAATTGAGAGGGACTTTCCGCAACTTGAGAAAAACCAGGAGGTTCTACCCTCCGGGCGAGATGAGGCCCTTTTCTGCTGCGGCATCTTGAGGGAAATCACGCCTTCTCTCTTGAACCTCGCAAGGGTCCTTCCCACCCTTGCTGCAACTCAAGAAATTCCCCGACATACCCGTCCCCACATCTGTGGAACACCGAGGGTCCCAGCACAACTCAG
>SJYT01021849.1:133622-147266 GCA_006410635.1 Cephalophus harveyi | reverse complement strand
AGCACTGGAGAGGAATCCTCAGGTTCTGGATGCAGTTCCAGACGAGTACCTAGGATGCGACACTGACTGGACAGGAATCCCGAGGGGCCCCTCGCAACTCGTATGGAGACTGGTCTTTCCTGAGTCCATGCCAGTGGATCCCTGAGGTCCCTGTCGTAACTAGAGAGGGACCTGCCGCAATTCGAGAAAAGCTCGGAGGTTCTCCCCTGCAGGCGAGATGAGGCCCTTTTCAGCTGTGGCATCACGAGGGAAAAATCGCCTTCCCACTTGAAATTCGCAAGCATCCTTCCCACCCTTGCTGTAACTCAAGAAGTTCCCCGACATACCAGTCCCCACGTGGGAGGAACACTAAGAGTCCTGGCACACCTCAGGAGGAGACTCGTTTCCCCATTGTCAGTTCGAGATGAGGGTCTTTTTCCCTGCTTCGTCGGGAAAGGATTCCCGCCGTTCCCGTCACATCTCAAGAGGTGGCGCTCTCAACAGGAAAGTCGAGAACTCCAGGGGTTGTGCCAACATACTAAAAGTCCCCCAGATGTCTCAGTCCACTCCAGATGAACCTGATTTCCCCGCACTACCTCTAGTGTCACCTGTGTATCGCCTCACACCACGGTGGCTCGTGTCTCAGGCCTGTGGCATCTCCAGAGAAAGACAGAGATCCCGGGGTCAAGTCGAGGGGAAGCCTGACACTGCAGCTACAGCTCAGGAGGAAAGCGGACGTGCATGCAACCACAGGAGAGGAAGCCTCACTCCCCTTGTGAGACTCCAGAGATACCCCAAGTTCCATGACAGCACTGGAGAGGAAACCTCAGGTTCCAGGTTCGGCTCCAGACGGGGACTTAGGACCCGGCACCGACAGGAGAGAAATCCCCAGGAGCCCCTCTCAACTCGCACAGAGACTGGCCTATCCTGAGGCCACGCGAGAGGGTCCCTGAGGTCCCTGTCATAACTAGAGAGGGACCTGCCACAACTCGAGAAAAACCAGGAGGTTCTCCCCTCCAGGGGAGATGAGGCCGTTTTCTGCTGTGGCATCCTAAGGGAAAACTGGCCTTCCCTACTGAACCACAAAGGGTTCTTCACAGCCCTGCTACGACTCAAGAAGTTCGCCGACATAACCATCTCCACTCGAGAGGAACACTGAGGGTCCTGCCAAAACTCAAGAGGAGCCCCCTTTCTCCCTTCTACACTCCTGATGAGGGATCCTATCACTGCTTCGCCAGGAAAGGATTCTGGCGTTATTCACACCCTTGCTGCAACTCAAGAAGTTCCTGACATACCCGTCTCCTCCCGAGAGGAACACTGAGGGTCCCACCACAACTCATGAGTGTCCCCCTTTCCCCCTCATCTGCTACAGATGAGAGTTCCCTTCCCTGCTTCATCGGGAAAGGATTCTGGCTTTCCCGTCACACAGCAAGATGACGTGCTCTCAACAGGAATGTCGAGAGGGACTCCAGGGGACGTGCTACCATTCCAAAGGACTCCCAAATGTCGCAGTCCACTCCAGATGAACCTGATTTCACTACCCTGCCTCAAAGGTCACACCGAGCATCGAATCACACCACTGTGGCACGTGTGACAGCTCTGTGGCATCTCGAGGAAAAGCCACAGATCCCTGTGTCAACTTTTAGGGAAGACTCAAATTGCTCCTACAGTTCGGGAGGAAAACAGACGTGTATTTCGCAACTCAAGAAGAATCCTGACTCTCCTGTGGAGACTCCAGAGGACCCCCAAGATCCATGTGAGCCCTGGAGAGGAAACCTAAGTTTCTGTCTGCAGTTCCACTCAAGGACTTAGGAACCGACATGACTGGAGAGGAATCCCGAGGGGCCTCTCGAAACTAGCATGGAGGCTGGTCTTTCCTGAAGTCACGCCAGCGGGTCGCTGAGGTCCCCGTCGTCAATTGAGAGGGACTTTCCGCACCTCGAGAAAAACCAGGAGGTTCTCCCCTGGAGGCGAGATGAGGCCCTTTTCTGCTGTGTCATCTCGTGGGAAATCACGCCTTCTCTCTTGAACCTTGCAAGGGTCCTTCTCACCCGTGCTGCAACTCAAGAAATTCCCCGACATACCCGTCCCCACATTGGTGGAACACCGAGGGTCCCAGCACAACTCAGGAGGAGCCCCATTTACCCACCGTGAGCTCGAGATGAGGGTCCCTTTCCCTGCTTCGTCGGGAAAGAATTCCCGCCATTCCCGTCGCATCTCAAGAGGTGGCGCTCTCAACAGGAAAGCGGAGTTCTCCTGAGGTCGGGCCACCATACTCAAAGTCTCATAGATGTCTCAGTCCATTCCAGATGAACGTGATTGCCCTGCACTACCTCGAGTGTCACCCGCGTATCGACTGACACCACGGTGGCTCATTCCAGAGCCCTGTGGCATCTCGAGGGAAAGACAGAGATCCCTGGGTCAACTCGAAGGGAACCCTGACACTGCTGCCAGAGCTCGGGAGGAAAGAGGGCGTGCACGTAACCACAGGAGACCAGGTCTGACTCCCCTGGGGAGACTCGAGAGGAACCCCAAGATCCATGCCAGCACTGGAGAGGAAACATGAGGTTCCAGTTTCGGCTCCAGACGTGGACTTCGGACCCGGCACTGACGAGAGGAATCCCGAGGGGCGACTCTCAACTCGCACAGAGAATCGCCTTTCCTGAGGCCACGTGAGCGGGTCCCTGAGGGCCCCATCATAACTCGAGAGGGACCTGCCGCAACTCGAGAAAAACCAGGAGGTTCTCCCCTCCAGGCGAGATAAGGCCGTTTTCTGCAGCAGCATCCTGAAAGAAATCACGCCTTTCCTCCTGAACCACAAAGGGTCCTTCACACCCTTGCTGCAACTCAAGAAGTTCCCCGACATACCCGTCTCCACTCGAGAGGAATCGTGAGGGTCCCACCACAAATCAAGAGGGTCCCCCTTTCATCCTCCTCTGCTCCAGATGAGGGTTCCTTGCCTGCTTAGTCAGGAATGGATTCTGGCATTCCAGTCCCACAGCAAGAGGACACACTCTCAACAGGAATGTCGAGAGGCACTCCAGTGGTCGTTCCACCATTCCAAAAGACCCCCAAATATCTCAGTCCACTTCAGATGAACCTGGTTTTCGTGCCCGGCCTCGAAGGTCACCCCGAGGATCGAATCACACCACGGTGGCATGTGCGAGAGCCCTGTGGAATCTCGAGGGAAAGCCAAAGATCCCTGTGTCCACTCATCTGGAAGCCTGACACTGCTGCTACAGCTCGGGAGGAAAACGGACTTGCATGTAACCACAGGAGACGAGGCCTAACTCTCCTATGGAGAGGAATGGTACCCCAAGATCCATTCCAGATGTGGAGAGGAAACCTCAGGTTCCAGCTTCGGCTCCAGACAGGGACTCAGGACCCGGCACAGACAGGAGAGGAATCCCGAGGGGCCGCTCTCAACTCGCATGGAGACTGGCATTTCTGGAAGCCACACGAGCGGGATCCTGAGGTCCCCTACATAACATGAGAAGGACCTGCCGCTACTCGAGAAAAACGATAAGGTTCTCCCCTCCAGGCGAGATGAGGAGGTTTTCTGCTTCAGCATCACGAGAAAAAACACTCCTTCACTCCAGAATCTCAAAGGGACCTTCACACCCTTGCTGCGACTCAAGAATTTCCTGACATACCCATCTCCACTCGAGAGGAACACTGAGGGTCCCACCACAAATCACGAGGGGCCCCCTTTCCCTCTCATCTGCTACAGATAAGAGTTCCCTTCCCTGCTTCATCGGGAAAGGATTCTGGCTTTCCCGTCGCACAGCAAGATGACGTGCTTTCAACAGGAATGTCGAGAGGGACTCCAGGGGACGTGCCACCATTTCAAAGGACCCCCAAATGTTGCAGTCCACTCCAGATGAATCTGATTTCACTACCCTGCCTCGAAGGTCACACCGAGCACCGAATCACACCACTGAGTCATGTGCGACAGCTCTGTGGCATCTAGAGGAAAAGCCACAGATCCCTGTGTTAACTCTTAGGGAAGCCTCACATTGTTCCTACAGCTCGGGAGGAAAATGAACGAGTATGTCTCCACTCGAGAAGAGTCCTGACTCTCCTGTGGAGACTCCAGAGGAACCCCAAGATCCATGTCAGCACTGGAGAGCAAACCTCAGGTTCATGCCGCAGTTCCAGCCAATTACTTAGGAACTGACATGACTGGAGAGGAATCCTGAGGGGCCCCTCGCAACTCGCATGGAGTCTGGTCTTTCCTGAGGCCATGCCAGCGGGTCGCTGAGGTCCCCGTCGTCAATTGAGAGGGACTTTCCGCACCTCGAGAAAAACCAGGAGGTTCTCACCTTCAGGCGAGATGAAGCCCTTTTCTGCTGTGGCATCTCGAGGGAAATCACGCCTTCTCTCTTGAAACTCGCAAGGGTCCTTCCCACCCTTGCTGCAACTCAAGAAATTCCCCGTCATACCCGTCCCCACATTGGTGGAACACCGAGGGTCCCAGCACAACTCAGGAGGAGCCCCATTTCCCCATGGTGAGCTCGAGATTAGGGTCTTTTTCCCTGCTTCGTCGGAAAAGGATTCCCGCCGTTCCCGTCACATCTCAAGAGGTGCCGCTCTCAACAGGAATGAGGTTCTCCCCTCCAGGCGAGATGAGGCCGTTTTCTGCTGCGGCATCCCAAGAAAAACTGGCCTTCCCTACTGAACCTCAAATGGTCCTTCACAGCCTTGTTACAACTCAAGAAGCTCCCCGACATAACCATCTCCACTCAAGAGGAACACTGAGGGTCCCAGGACAACTCAAGAGGAGCCCCCTTTCCCCTTACTCCGCTCCTGATGAGGGATCCTTTCCCTGCCTCGACAGAAAAGGGTTCTGACGTTCCTGACGCAGAGCAAGAGGGCTTGCTCTCAACATGAAAGTCGAGAGGAACGCCAGGGGTCATGCCACCATTCCTAAATAGACCCAAATGTCTCTGTCCACTCCAGATGAACCTGATTTCCCTACACTGCCTCGAAGGTAACCCTGAGCATTGAATCACACCATGGTGGCATCTGCGACAGCCCTGTGGCACCTCAAGAGAAAGCCACAGATCCCTGTGTCAAATGTTTGGGAAGCCTGACACTGCTGCTACAGCTTTGGAGGAGAACAGACCTGCAAGTTTCCACTTGAGAAGAGGCCTGACTCTCCTGTGGAGACTCTAGAGGAACCCCAAGTTCCATGTCAGCACTGGATAGGAAATCTCAGGTTCTGGCTGCAGTTCCAGACGAGTACCTAGGACCTGACACTGACTGGACAGGTATCCCAAGTGGCCCCTCGCAACTCGTATGGAGACTGGTCTTTCCTGTGGCCACGTCAGCGGGTCCCTGAGGTCCCCATCATAACTCGAGAGGGACCTGCCGCAAATCGAGAGAAAGAACGAGATTTTCCCCTGCAGGCGAGATGAGGCCCTTTTCTGCTGTGGCATCATGAGGGAAATCACGCCTTCCCACGTGAAACTCGCAAGCGACCTTCCCACCCTTGCTGCACTTCAAGAAGTTCCCCGACGTACAACTCCCCACGCGGGAGGAACACGAAGGTTCCGGTCACACCTCAGAAGGAACCTCGTTTTCCCATCGTGAGCTCGAGATGAGGGTCTTTTTCCCTGCTTCATTGGAAAAGGATTCTCACCTTTCCCGTTACATCTCAAGAGGTGCTGCTCTCAACAGGAAAGCTGAGACCTCCAGGGTTCGTTCCAACATACTAAAAGTCCCCCAGATGTCTCAGTCCACTCCAGATGAACCTGGTTTCCCTGCACTATTTTGAGCGTCACAGGCATATCGCCTCACACCATGGTGGCTTCTGCAACAGGCCTGTGGCATCTCGAGGGAAAGACAGAAATTCCGGGGTCAAGTCCAGGGGAAGCCTCACACTACAGCTACAGCTTGGGAGGAAAACGGACGTGCATGAAACCACAGGAGACGAGGCATGACTCCCCTTGACAGACTACAGAGAAACCCCAAGGTCCATGCCAGCACTGGAGAGAAAAACTTAGTTTCCAGCTTCGGCTCCCGACGGGGACTTAGGACCCGGGACCGACTGGAGAGGAATCCCGAGGAGCCCCCTCTCAAGTCGCACAGAGACTGGCCTTTGCTGAGGCAATGCGAGAGGGTCCCTGAGGTCCCAGTCATAACTTGAGAGGGACCTGCCGCAACTCGAGAAAAATCAGGAGGTTCTCCCCTCCAGGCGAGATGAGGCCGTTTTCTGCTGTGGCATCCCAAGAAAAAACCGGCCTTCCCTCCTCAACCTCAAAGGGTCCTTCACAGCCTTGCTACAACTCATGAAGTTCCCCGACATAACCATGTCCAATCGAGAGGAACACTGATGGTCCCACCACAACTCAAGAGGAGCACCCTTACCCCCTCCTCTGCTCCCAATGAGGGATCCTTTCACTGCTTCGATAGGAAAGGCTTCTGGCATTCCCATCGCAGAGCAAGAGGGTGTGCTCTCAGCAGGAAAGTCGAGAGGAACTCCAGGTTTCGTGCCACCACTTGAAACCCCAATTTCCATGCCAGCACTGGAGTGGATACCTCAGGTTCCAGCTTCAGCTCCAATGGGGACTTAGGACCCAGCATCGACTGGAAAGGAATCCCCAGGTGTCCCTCTCAACTCGCACAGAGACTGGCCTATCCTGAGGCCAGGCGAGAGGGTATCTGAGGTCCCTGTTTTAACTCGAGAGGGACCTGCCACAACTCGAGAAAAACCAATTGGTTCTCGNAGCTCCAATGGGGACTTAGGACCCAGCATCGACTGGAAAGGAATCCCCAGGTGTCCCTCTCAACTCGCACAGAGACTGGCCTATCCTGAGGCCAGGCGAGAGGGTATCTGAGGTCCCTGTTTTAACTCGAGAGGGACCTGCCACAACTCGAGAAAAACCAATTGGTTCTCGCCTCCAGGCGAGATGAGGCCGTTTTCTGCTGCGGCATCCCAAGAGAAAACCGGTCTTCCCTACTGAACCTCAAAGGGTCCTTCACAGCCTTGCTACAACTCAAGAGTTCCCCGACATAACCATCTCCACTCGAGAGGAACACTGAAGGTCCCTCCACAACTCAAGAGAAGCCCCCTTTCGCCCTCCTCCACTCCCGATGAGGGATCCTTTCCCTGGTTCGCCAGGACAGGATTCTGGCGTTCCTGATGCAGAGCAAGAGGGCGTGCATGCAACAGGAAAGTCGAGAGAAATTCCAGAGTTCGAGCAAGCATTACAAAAGACCCCCAAAAGTCTCAGTCCACTACAGATGAACCTGATTTCCCTGCCCTGTCTCGAAGGTCACCCTGAGTATTGAATCACACCACGGTGGTCTCCTTGACAGCTCTGTGGCACCACGAGGAAAGCCACAGATCCCTGTGTCAAATGTTTGGGAAGCCTGACACTGCTGCTACAGCTTTGGAGGAGAACAGACCTGCAAGTTTCCACTTGAGAAGAGGCCTGACTCTCCTGTGGAGACTCCAGAGAAACCCCAAGATCCATGTCAGCACTGGATAGGAAATCTCAGGTTCTGGCTGCAGTTCCAGACGAGTACCTAGGATCCGACACTGACTGGACAGGTATCCCAAGTGGCCCCTCGCAACTCGTATGGAGACTGGTCTTTCCTGTGGCCACGTCAGCGGGTCCCTGAGGTCCCCATCATAACTCGAGAGGGACCTGCCGCAAATCGAGAGAAACAAGGAGATTTTTCCCTGCAGGCGAGATGAGGCCCTTTTCTGCTGTGGCATCATGGGGGAAATCACGCCTTCCCACGTGAAACTCGCAAGCGACCTTCCCACCCTTGCTGCACTTCAAGAAGTTCCCCGACGTACAACTCCCCACGCGGGAGGAACACGAAGGTTCCGGTCACACCTCAGGAGGAACCTCGTTTTCCCATCGTGAGCTCGAGATGAGGGTCTTTTTCCCTGCTTCATCGGAAAAGGATTCTCACCTTTCCCGTTACATTTCAAGAGGTGCTGCTCTCAACAGGAAAGCTGAGACCTCCACGGTTCGTTCCAACATACTAAAAGTCCCCCAGATGACTCAGTCCATTCCAGATGAACCTGGTTTCCCTGCACTACCTCGAGTGTGACATGTGCATGTCCTCCCACCACAGTGGCTCGTGCCACAGGCCTGTGGCATCTCTAGGGAAAGACAGAGATACCCGTTTCAAGTCGAGGGGAAGCCTGACACTGCAGATACAGCTCAGGAGGAAAGTGGCCGTGCATGCAACCACAGGAGACGAGGCCTGACTCCCCTTGAGAGACTCCAGAGAAACCCCAGTTCCATGCCAGCACTGGAGAGGATACCTCAGGTTCCAGCTTCGGCTCCAGATGGAGACTTAGGACCCGGCACCGACTGGAGAGGAATCCCCAGGAGTGCCTCTGAACTCGCAGAGAGACTGGCCTATCCTGTGGCCATGTGAGAGGGTCCCTGGTGTCCCTGTCATAACTCAAGAGAGAACTGCCGCAACTCGAGAAATACCATGAGGTTCTCCCCTCCAGGCGAGATGAGGCCGTTTTCTGCTGCGGCATCCCAAGAAAAACTGGCCTTCCCTACTGAACCTCAAATGGTCCTTCACAGCCTTGTTACAACTCAAGAAGCTCCCCGACATAACCATCTCCACTCAAGAGGAACACTGAGGGTCCCACCACAACTCAAGAGGAGCCCCCTTTCCCCTTACTCCGCTCCTGATGAGGGATCCTTTCCCTGCCTCGACAGAAAAGGGTTCTGACGTTCCTGACGCAGAGCAAGAGGGCTTGCTCTCAACATGAAAGTCGAGAGGAACGCCAGGGGTCATGCCACCATTCCTAAATAGACCCAAATGTCTCTGTCCACTCCAGATGAACCTGATTTCCCTACACTGCCTCGAAGGTAACCCTGAGCATTGAATCACACCATGGTGGCATCTGCGACAGCCCTGTGGCACCTCAAGAGAAAGCCACAGATCCCTGTGTCAAATGTTTGGGAAGCCTGACACTGCTGCTACAGCTTTGGAGGAGAACAGACCTGCAAGTTTCCACTTGAGAAGAGGCCTGACTCTCCTGTGGAGACTCTAGAGGAACCCCAAGTTCCATGTCAGCACTGGATAGGAAATCTCAGGTTCTGGCTGCAGTTCCAGACGAGTACCTAGGACCTGACACTGACTGGACAGGTATCCCAAGTGGCCCCTCGCAACTCGTATGGAGACTGGTCTTTCCTGTGGCCACGTCAGCGGGTCCCTGAGGTCCCCATCATAACTCGAGAGGGACCTGCCGCAAATCGAGAGAAAGAACGAGATTTTCCCCTGCAGGCGAGATGAGGCCCTTTTCTGCTGTGGCATCATGAGGGAAATCACGCCTTCCCACGTGAAACTCGCAAGCGACCTTCCCACCCTTGCTGCACTTCAAGAAGTTCCCCGACGTACAACTCCCCACGCGGGAGGAACACGAAGGTTCCGGTCACACCTCAGGAGGAACCTCGTTTTCCCATCGTGAGCTCGAGATGAGGGTCTTTTTCCCTGCTTCATCGGAAAAGGATTCTCACCTTTCCCGTTACATCTCAAGAGGTGCTGCTCTCAACAGGAAAGCTGAGACCTCCACGGTTCGTTCCAACATACTAAAAGTCCCCCAGATGACTCAGTCCATTCCAGATGAACCTGGTTTCCCTGCACTACCTCGAGTGTGACATGTGCATGTCCTCCCACCACAGTGGCTCGTGCCACAGGCCTGTGGCATCTCTAGGGAAAGACAGAGATACCCGTTTCAAGTCGAGGGGAAGCCTGACACTGCAGATACAGCTCAGGAGGAAAGTGGCCGTGCATGCAACCACAGGAGACGAGGCCTGACTCCCCTTGAGAGACTCCAGAGAAACCCCAGTTCCATGCCAGCACTGGAGAGGATACCTCAGGTTCCAGCTTCGGCTCCAGATGGAGACTTAGGACCCGGCACCGACTGGAGAGGAATCCCCAGGAGNGTGCATGCAACCACAGGAGACGAGGCCTGACTCCCCTTGAGAGACTCCAGAGGAACCCCAAGTTCCATACCAGCACTGGAGAGGATACCTCAGGTTCGAGCTTTGGCTCCACATGGGGACTTAGGACCCGGCACCGACTGGAGAGGAATCCCCAGGAGTCCCTCTCAACTCGCACAGAGACTGGCCTATCCTGAGGCCATGCGAGAGGGTCCCTGAGGTCCCTGTCGTAACTCGAGAGGGACCTGCCACAACTCGAGAAAAACCATGAGGTTCTCCCCTCCAGGCAAGATGAGGCACTTTTCTGTGGCAGCATCTCGAGGGAAATCACGCCTTCTCTCTTGAACCTCGCAAGGGTCCTTCCCACCCTTGCTGCAACTCAAGAAATTCCCTGACATACCCGTCCCCACATTGGTGGAACACTGAGGGTCCCAGCACAACTCAGGTGGAGCCCCGTTTCCACACCGTGATCTCGGGATGAGTGTCCATTTCTCTGCTTCGTCGGGAAAGAATTCCCGCCATTCCCATCGCATCTCAAGAGGCGGTGCTCTCAACAGGAAAGCGGAGTTCTCCTGGGGTCGGCCCACCATATTAAAAGTCCCATAGATGTCTCAGTCGACTCCAGATGAACGTGATTTCCCTGCACTACTTCGAGGGTCACCCGCGTATCGCCTCACACCACAGTGGCTCATTTCACAGCCCTGAGATCCCTGGGTCAACTGGACGGGAACCCTGACACTGCTGCTACAGCTCGGAAGGAAAGAGCACATGCACATAACCACAGGAGACCAGGCCTGACTCCCCTGGGGAGACTCCAGAGGAACCCCAAGATCCATGCCAGCACTGGAGAGGAAACATGAGGTTCCAGTTTCGGCTCCACATGGGGACTTCGGACCTGGCACTGACTGGAGACGAATCCTCAGGTGCTACTCTCAATTCACACAGAGAATCGCCTTTCCTGAGGCCACGCCAGCAGGTCCCTGAGGGCCCCGTCGTAACTCGAGAGGGACGTGCCACAACTCGAGAAAAACCAGGAGATTCTCCCCTCCAGGCGAGATAAGGCCGTTTTCTGCAGCGGCATCCTGAAAGAAATCACGCCTTTCCTCCTGAAACACAAAGGGTCCTTCACACCCGTGCTGCAACTGAAGAAGTTCCCCGACATACCCGTCTCCACTCGAGAGGAATAGTGAGGGTCCCACCACAAATCAAGAGGAGCCCGCTTTCACCCTACACTGCTCCAGATGAGGGTTCCTTTCCTGCTTCGTCAGGAATGGATTCTGGCGTTCCCGTCGCAGAGCGAGAGGACACACTCTCAACTGGAATGACGAGAGGAACTCCAGGGGTCGTTCCACCATTCCAAAAGACCCCCAAATATCTCAGGCCACTTCAGATGAACCTGGTTTTCATGCCCTGCCTCGAAGGTCACCGTGAGGATCGAATCACACCACGGTGGAACGTGCGAGAGCCCTGTGGAATCTCGAGGGAAAGCCATAGTTCCCTGTGTCCACTCGTCTGGAAGCCTGACACTGCTGCTACAACTCAGGAGGAAAACAGACTTGCATGTAACCACAGGATACGAGGCCTAACTCTCCTGTGGAGACTCTAGCGGAACCCCAAGATCCATGCCAGATTGGAGAGGAAACCTGAGGTTACAGCTTCGGCTCCAGACAGGGACTCAGTACCCAGCACAGACAGGAGAGGAATCCCGAGGGGCCGCTCTCAACTCGCACGGAGACTGGCATTTCCTGAGGCCACCCGAGTGGGTCCCTGAGGTCCCCGTTGTAACTTGAGAAGGACCTGCTGCTTCTCGAGATAAACCATAAGGTTTTCCCCTCCAGGCGAGATGAGGACGTTTTCTGCTGCGGCATCTCGAGAGAAATCACTCCTTCGTTCCTGAACCTCAAAGGTCCTTCACATCCTTGCTGCAACTCAAGAAGTTCCTGACATACCTGTCTCCACTCGAGAGGAACACTGAGGGTCCCACCACAACTCAAGAGGGGCCCCCTTTCCCCCTCATCCGCTACAGATGAGGATTCCCTTTCCTGCTTCATTGGGAAAGGATTCTGGTTTTCCCATCACACAGCAAGATGACGTGCTCTCAACAGGAATGACGAGAGGGACTCCAGGGGACGTGCCACCATTCAAAAGGACCCCCAAATGTCGCAGTCCACTCCAGATGAACCTGATTTCCCTACCCTACCTCGAAGGTCACACCGAGCATCGAATCACACCACTGTGGCATGTGCGACAGCCCTGTGGCACCTCGAAGAAAAGCCACAGGTCCCTGTGTCAACTCGTAGGGAAGCTTCACATTGTTCCTACCGCTTGGGAGGAAAACGGATGTGCATGTCTCCAATTGAGAAGAGTCCTGACTCTCCTGTGGATTCTCCAGAGGAACCCCAAGATCCATGTCAGCACTGGAGAGGAAGCCTCAGGTTCTGGCCGCAGTTCCAGCCAAGGACTTAGGAACCGACATGACTGGAGAGGAATCCCGAGGGGCCCCTCGCAACTCGCATGGAGGCTGGTCTTTCCTGGGGCCACGCCAGCAGGTCGCGGAGGTCCCCGTTGTCAATTGAGAGGGAGTTACCGCAACTCGAGAAAAACCAGGAGGTTCTCCCCTGCAGGCGAGATGAGGCCCTTTTCTGCTGTGGCATCTCGAGGGAAATCACGCCTTCTCTCTTGAACCTCGCAAGGGTCCTTCCCACCCTTGCTGCAACTCAGAAATTCCCCGACATACCCGTCCCCACATTGGTGGAACATCGAGGTTCCCAGCCTAACTCAGGAGGAGCCCCGTTTCCACACTGTGAGCTCGAGATGAGGGTCCCTTTCCCTGCTCCGTCAGGAAAGAATTCCCACCATTCCAGTCGCATCTCAAGAGGTGGCGCTCTCAACAGGAAAGTGGAGTTCTCCTGGGGTCGGGCCACCATACTAAAAGTCCCATAGATGTCTCAGTCCACTCCAGATGAACGTGGTTTCCCTGCACTATCTCGAGTGTCACCGCTGTGTTGCCTCACACCACGGTGGCTCATTCCACAGGCCTGAGATCCCTGGGTCAACTCGATCGGAACCCTGACACTGCTGATAGAGCTCGGGAGGAAAGAGGACTTGCACGTAACCCCAGGAGACCAGGTCTGACTCCCCTGTGGAGACTCCAGAGGAACCACAAAATCCATGCCAGCACTGGAGAGGAAACATGAGGTTCCAGTTTTGGCTCCAGATGGGGACTTCGGACCCGTCACTGAATGGAGAGGAATCCCAAGGGGCTACTCTCAACTCACACAGAGAATCGCCTTTTCTGAGGCCACTCAAGCGGTCCCTGAGGGCCTCATCGTAACTCGAGAGGGACCTGCCGCAACTCGAGAAAAACCAGGAGGTTTTCCCCTGCAGGCGAGGTGAGGCCCTTTTCTGCTGTGGCATCACGAGGGAAATCACGCCTTCCCACTTGAAACTCGCCAGCGTCCTTTCCACCCTTGCTGCAACTCAAAAAGTTCCCCAACATACCAGTCCCCACACGGGAGGAACACGAAGGGTCCCGGCACACCTCAGGAGGAACCTCGTTTCCCCATCGTGAGCTCGAGATGAAGGTCTTTTTCCCTGCTTCGTCGGGAAAGCATTCCCGCCATTCCCGTCACATCTCAAGAGGTGCCGCTCTCAGCAGGAAAGCCGAGAACTCCAGGGGTCGTTCCAGCATACTAAAAGTCCCCCAGATGTCTCAGTCCACTCCAGAACAAGGTGATTT